>JAOEHX010039047.1:0-25491 GCA_025448015.1 Bolborhynchus lineola | reverse complement strand
GGGTTCAAACTTAAACAGGGGAGGTTTAGATTGGATATGAGGAAGAAATTCTTTACTGTAAGGGTGGTGAGGCACTGAAATGGGTTGCCCAGGGAAGTTGTGAATGCTCCATCCCTGGCAGTGTTCAAGTTGGACAGAGCCTTGGGTGACATGCTTTAATGGGAGGTGTCCCTGCCCATGGCAGAGGGGTTGGAACTCAATGATCTTAAGGTCCTTTCCAACCCTAACTAGTCTATGATTCTATAAAAATAAATCATGTTCTAGGTACAATATAAATAAAGATAATAACAATTGGATGGTAGATTTTATTGGTCTATGTTTTGGACAATGCATATAATTTGCCTGTTGCCTTTACAAAGTACAAAATGTTAATCTTCATAGCCCTTTTCTTCCTTGGGGTGGATTCAGTTTTAAAAGCATAAAAAAGTATGCTGAAGCAGATTATTTCCATGCATAATTACAATCTTGTTTACACTGCTCTGTCAAAAATTATCCTTAGTTAAACTGGGCACAAACTGCACTCAGTTACATTCACTGGTTTATCTAGTGATGCTAAATTCACAGGACTCGTCAAGTCTACTTCTCCTTTGAAAAAAGCAAAAATGCCTTATCTGGTCACACAATTGTGCCTAACCTGGAAAATGAAACAAAGAACTTAAAACAATGTTAAAGAGATTTTGGAAATGAGGCTGGCCCAACTATTCAGACAAGCCTGTTACCCCAGACATAAATGATTCTTTTCAATAAAAAAGTTTGTTTCCTCTGTTGAATTGTCTTGAAACACTTTGGCACATTGTTTGGTTCAGGAACATTGCAGCATATTGATCTGCTCTGTAGGGAGGTTTCAGCATGTGCTGTAGATCTTAACCCACCTTTGTTAGCTGCTCATACTTCAGCAATAGCCACAGGTCCTTCTCCAGCCATGAATCTCTTGAGAAAATTAATAAACCCTTTATTACAGTGGAGAAGGTGGTGATATTTCACTGATATACTCAAGACAAGCGGAAGCAGTCACCTCCATGAAAGAAGAAAAACATGACTGGATGACATGACACTCTAAATGCTAGCAACTGCCTGAAGCCACACTTCCATTATCACTCCAACCATCATTACTTTTGGTGAATATGTAAAAGCATTAGCACTGGCAAGAAAAACCAAAGAAAGCACAGCGTAATCCAACTTAAATTTTTATAATCAGAGAGAATGTGCAAGGCAAAAAGTATGATGAAGCATTTCACTCAGCCATTAAAAGGAGAGAGAAAAAACTGTAATAGGTAACATCCTAGCTATGGACACAAACATTTGATAATGAGAGAAGAGAGTGTAAAACATGACTGTGAGTACTGAGTGTAGCAGAAGGTTTTGGCACTGTTAAGAGCTGATAATCACAGAGATTCCTTGCAACCCTTAAATTCACAAAACCATGACCAATACTTCACAATGCATTTCAGTTTTGGTACATCTCTACTGAAAGTAGAGCTGCATATAAAAAAATCCATCCTCTAGTTTATTGACATTCTGTCCAAACAGACAGCACAATACTTTCTTTTACTGGGCCATATCTTCATATGAGCTATTTACTAAAAAGCTTTAGAATGGATTTAATAATAAAAATGGCTACATTAAATATTACTACAAGCAGAGAAAGAAAATGGGCAAGGCAGACAGAGGTTTTCAGAGGACAACAGCAAGCAGACAGAAAGTGACAGCATAATATTGTTCTTATAAAGCTGGAAATAGAGAAAACAGCTTTCCCACCTGCAGTGAAAAGAAACAGAGAAAACCATACCAGCTGCTTGGAGGAAGTTAAGTGGATATGGAAGTTCTAAAATGAATGGTCAACTACTGAAAGAAAAATCAGTCAAGGTGGTGTGCAAAAGCAGAAGTTTGTATTATGCAGGGGGCAGATATAATCAACTTAGATTCACACATCTCACACATCACTTTCCTTGAGGCATGTGTCAGATAGAAGTATGTAAATCTGGTATGCTGGTCTCTATTCTAAGAGTAACATTGTCAGCCCAAAGCCACAAACCTCTCAACAGCCAAAGGAGATAACCTCACTGTTTGAAAGGAAAAGCATGAAAACGTAACTACGTTTCTTTCACCTTCTCTTCCAGAGCCATGGAGAACTGGGGATTTAACTGGCAGCAGAGTTTCTGCCTCAGTAGAACACTGTAGAGATTCACTATCACCAAAGAAAGGGCAGTACTTCAGAATAAATTTGGACAGAGTGCCATAGGTGATGGACCTGCACTGAAGAAACTACATGAAGTCCACAGATATTGTTTGAGTTCCAGTAGGATGGAGATACCATAGATCCTACCTGTACTATGTCACACCTAGGGATTGACTTTTTGAAAGTAAAAGCTATTATCAAGAAGTAGGAGCACTTACATACAGTCTCTTTAAATTGTTGCTGAAAAGCTAATCTTGCAGTTCTGCTGGGGCTTTCTCCATCCTTGGCCTCATCATTGCTCCTCAAACCAGTAGCTTCAAGATTTTGTTTCAAATCTGTGGATATCTCCTACTTCCTTCTGGAAGATACTGTTCCAGCCTTCTGGGTACTGGCTGCAATGCAGTGTATCACTGTGGGCATGCTGCTACACTTCCAGACCATGAAACCTGCATACACCACTCGGCTGACCTGGCAGAGCTGATGCCAATGTACTATTTGCAGTAAAGATGTGCAATCTTCAGTGGAATTATCTAGCAGGTCTCAGTAAGGTGTGTGACTGCTAACTAAGCTACTTACTGAAGGCAGTCTGGATTGAGATATTAACTTGGAACAAAACCACTGTGTCCAATATGGAAGTCCTAGGACAGCTGACTTCCCTTAGAAAGATGACCAACTTTTTTTTTTCTTTTAAGGCTTACGTATTTTTTAGTTCTTTTAATTGTAAGAGAGACCATCTGGTTCAAATACTCCTACTCACTGTGGCTTTATGGTTTGACCTATCTTTTTTCCTGTGGAAGTTTTCAGCTTTTCATTTGAATTACCTTTTACAAGCATCTATGCAAGAAGCTTAAGTGAAGATATTTTCCAGTATGAAGTCAATGAATTGATTCCTAGGCATATAATCACTTCAAACAGTGGATACATATAGTTCCCAGCACTTCTATAAAACAAAGGTGTTTCCTTTTCTGTTGATTATTTTCTGCTTAACTGCATCCAAATGAATCCATTAAAAACGTGACTGCTTCACAGTAAGATGATCTTCAGCAAAAACAAACAACTGCTGTTTCCACTTCTCTTCATGGCCTTTAAAAACTACAGTCATCTGCACACTGTATTTCAGGCAATTTATAGATGCTAAGTCTGGTCTTGATTTGTTAATTTATTTTTCAAATGTAGTTCCTCCTGCTTGGAAAAAAATGTTTTCCTACTTCATTACTTATTTATTGTTCCCTGACCAACCTCCGAACCTTTCAGAGTCTGATCAAAACACTAGCGGATCATCTCAAACTTCAGCCAGTCTTTCTGCTTATTGGCTTCAGCTGGAATGGTATATGCATTCTGATTCTCCAAGTCCACAAGTAAGCAAAACTCACTGTATTAAGAGAGTGGTAGAATAAACCAAGGAAATTTCCATAAATTACCATACTGATCCTGAATTGTACTAAGGCTTTGATCCCTGGCTCATGTGAAGAACTAAAACATTCTCTTAATATTTATTTGCCTAATATGGGACCTGCACAACATATAGTTTGCAAATGATAGCTAAATATTGTAGGCATTACTTGCATACATAGATAGGACAGGACTGGAGAGCCAGGATAATACAGATCATGGTAAGGAGGACAGGCAGGTTATAACAACTTAAATGGCAGATACTTTGTCAGGCAGATATGAGAGGCATCAAAACTTCTTCTAGCTCCACGATCACTGACTCTTAAAGACTGCAGAGAGTTTTCTAGGGTCTGTACTAAATGATGCAGTAGGCAACTTTTACAGCTGTTTGATTGGTTCCGGCTTATTCTTCATTTGCTCCCTTTCCTAACAGCCCACAGAGCCATCCTCTGAAACAGTTTAAGTGTAAAGACTGAAAAGTTCAAACTCTGATACCAGCCTGAAATTTTATTTGTGGAAACTGCTTTCATGTGCTACTTCTGTGGTGACATTTGTAATGCAATGTTTGTAGCAATGCAATCTCATCATCTTATAAATATCAATTTACCATTACGAGAGGAAGGAAAGAACATCCAAAAAATAAGACAAATGCAAACTTACCACCGTTTCTGCTTTGTTTTAATTGTACTAGTCATGTTCAGATAAGCCTGTCTATCTCTTACAGAAACAACAGTTTATAGTTTAAACTGTGAAATTGTATGTGTGTGTGTGTGTGTGTGTGTGCGCTGCAATTATGGTGCCTGCTAACAATTTCATACTGCCACATTGCACATATGGCTTCCAAGCTAGCTTTATCTGAATCTTTGTGAATCTATTCTCCGTGCTATTAAACTGAGCACATTCCACATCGTTCAAAAGTAATTACACTTTTGTCTAGAGTGTAGGAGACTGCTCTCCCCAAACAATGAAATTCTCATTATTAGAGCTGGCACAATAACGGCACTGGTGTTCACAACACTGCACATTGTACCATCACAATAACTTATCCTAAGCTTGGTGCACAAAGGTACACTGGAAATTAAAATTTCTCTAAAACCACTGTGGTTTTGGGGGTTTTTTAATAGGCATTCTTTAGCTCCATATAATTAGAGTCCTATTTGACTTTTTAAAAAGCTATATGTATTCAGATTTACATTCTCTTTGCAACTTCTATACAGCAGCTAAGTGCTCTAGCTGCCTGTTTTTCTGATCCAATACTATGTGCATGCTGATAACCCCAGACCAATAGGTGAAATACAGGACAGGATGTATGTGATAAGAAAATTCAAATGCAGCATTAAACAACCTTTTATTTTGGAAAAGTGGAGGAAAAACATGAAGCAATGAGTTGGTAAGCTCTTTGGCCACTAGTAGTGCTGTTCTTGATATGACCAAAATGCCTTGATATTATTCCCAAATTACAGAGAAATAACTTAATTAACCACAGAAATGCAACATTTTTTTAGTGTGAAGCAATAAAGCTACTTAATGGCACACTGTAATATTCCCTATCAATTAAAGCACTGCTGAAAATGAATTCTAAATCCCACTGGAAGTCCAGGACAAATCTGGGCTAAAACTACACCTTACCAGTTTGATCTTTTAGTCAGAACTTCCTTTTTTCCCTTCCTCCTCCCCCCCAAATCATCATTCCAGTATTTGATTGATATTCTGCAGTTAAGTAGAATGGCTGAACTTGATCACAGTATACCATGCCTGTAGTATATTGTAATCAGTGCTTTTAGCCTTGACATCTTGTTTTCAGAAATTAGCATACAGACACCACTGGTGAAATCAGTAGTCTTGAGAAGTAGCAAAAGCAACATGGTAAGGCAGACAAACAGAAACAAATTATATAAACCCTCATAACTTACATGACCTAAAACTATCTGTGCTGTCTAAATACTGTATCCTGAATAGGTTTCTTCAAAAGAGGTACTGACTGATACTGTAATTCCTCAAGTGTTTCCCTGCTAAGCTTAGAGACTGTTATGAATATCCTAAGGGGACTCTTGTATATATTTTAGTTCAAATAATTTGTCTTGTATTTTCTACTGAGCCTTCGGTTTAAGTCTAATATACTGTTTTGGTTTTACCAATGCAAGAGCTTTCCTACTTACAATAAGCATCTAGTTTCTTCTATCAAGAGCAAGACAGTTTGGGATAGAGTTGCCCCTGCCTTTACAGAACCACAGAAGGGTTGAGGTTGGAAGAGATCTCTGGAGGTCACCTAGTCCAGCCCCTGATCAAGCAGGGCCACCTCATCAGTTGCCCAGAACTGTCCAGATGGCTTTTGAGTATCTCCAAGAAGGAAGACACCACAACCTCCCTGGGCAACCTGTTCTATCATCAGTCATCTCCACAGCAAAAGTGTTTTCTCATTCTCAGATGGCGCCTCCCGTGTTTTCAGTTTATCCCCACTGCATTAACCTTTCTCTGGCTTCAGTTCCAGCATTCTCAGAAATACCCTGTTCATTTTGATGGGAAGCTGGGTTTTGTAGTTTTTTCCCAATTTTTGATTAGGTTTTAAGATTCCTTTCTAGGGATTTTGCCCTCCTAAAAAAAAAAAAAAAAATAAATTACCCAGCATTCTGAGGAGTGTCTCTAAGTTGGCAGCTGTCACAACTTGGTAAAGTGGAACAGGGTAAATTTTCAGAAGTCTCAGTTGGATAAACTGTTGAGTTATCACTCTAGTGCAATCAGCCCTTTGCCTTAAGGATCCTACGATGTCCCAGCTGGTCAGACTTGTAAAAGGAAACACAGCTGGAAGTAAACTATGAAACAGAGGGCCAATTAGCAGCTAGAAAAGTGAGGCCAAGAAATTGATTCTCAAGGTTGAAATTGTTTTCCTAACTGCTCCTTCATGACCCAGTGCTGAGAGGCAGAATATGAGGAGGCAAGGACGGCTGTGGTAACAAGAGGAACTCAGCCACACAGCCTACTGATAAGACAAAGCTGAGTAATTCCGTACCTTTTACAGATCCTTTGGCTGTGGCTTTCTTCTACTGAGACTGTTCCCTAAGCCAAATGGGTGTTGCAAATGTAGCTAACACAGAAAGATCTCTCTGGATCTACACCATGTGTATCTAAGAAGCACTCTGGAGAAGAGCCTTAGCCAACAATCACACACAAAGCAGGATCATTTAGAGAAGTGGAGTGATGCAGTACATGATTTGAGACTGACTATACATCTGATCCTGTCTTACTGGACATTGGAGAGATCTATAAAGGTGTATCCTGCTAAGGACAGCATGTGGCTGCAAAATGAGAACTCCATAGTAGCTTGCAGACTCGGTCAGTAGGTGTAGTAGCACAGCTGCAAAGCTATTAAGAAGTGTGAAGCACACTGCTAGAGCTTTATCAATAAAACTGTATTGGACTGCACTGTATGGTGGCGTGTGCACATGTGCACACGCCTGGACTTGCTTCCCAGACACTAAAAAATAGCAGAGCATGTCAATTCAAACACAATAAAAATGACCTCTGTAATGCTACCAAAGTGAATACCCTTTGGGAACGATTTCTGTAACTGCTAATTATTCAAACTGAAGTAATCTAAAAGTTATCCAAGCACCAGGTTCAGTTATCTCCTTCTTGTAAGTACGTATCACAAAAGCAGAGGGAGTGATTATATATATATTACTCATTTACACTGATCACTTCCTTCTTTCTGGAGACACATAGGCTACGTCCTTTCTGACCTACTTGGATGATGATTTTTACATGACACTCCTCACTAAAAGAAAGATATTACCAAAATGCCACATTCATACAAACTGGCAATTTTCTTAAATATGGATGAAAACAAAACCAGTCCCTACAACCCCCCAAACACACTTTGGATAAGCCTACAGCATCTCACTACTACAGTAAAAGTTCCTAAACCATGCAGTAATTCAGTATCTTGCATTAAAAAGAGACAGAACACACTGTTTTGACATCACATTAAACAGCCTTCATAGCAGCAAGTCACACTATAGGTGATCAGCTAATCTTCTTGGGCTTAAAAACTATGAACGAATAAAGAACTTAGTTAAAATCAGTTAAAGAGCAGTTAACTCATTTCAGTGAGGAGCAGTTAAAATACTCCTGCTGGTCTCCTTAGAAGACAACAAAGTTTTATTTCATTAGGGTCTGATTCTACACTCCTAGTGTCATAACAGGTTTATCTATTGACTTAAATGTTGTCAGGAGCAACCCTTTATCTTCAGTACATTCTCTTAGAACAGGCCAAAATACAGCAAAGCTCATACACCTGTTACATTACCTAACTTTCCATTGGCTGGAACTGTATATTAATGAATTTCATCACCATAAAACGCATGATAAAGGATGAGAAGTAACCAATCTAGTAAAAGATTATGATGTGTCTGCCTGTAATTTTTTCAACAATGCTCCTTCTTCATTTAAATTTGCAGTAACAAAGTAAAATTAAATATTCCAAACCACTGTTTGAACTTAAGCATTAGACAAAAAAACAAGAAAAATGCATTAGGATCAGTGAGTTATTTTGTCCAGGAGAGTGACTACCCAGTGACTTGGTCCTATGAGAAATCATAATCCCTAAGGCTTTTTAGTGAGAGCTTGTTACATATGCGCAAGCAGCTCTAAGGGCTTAAATACCACTATGGAGCTGTTGCAGGCTTTTATGAGAATACACTATCACCTGTTTTGCAATGCCTTTTTAAAAGCCTTCAGATACGCAGGTACATTCATTACCTTCACTTAAAGTGAAATTGTCAGTGCCTTTGTCAAAGTGGGAGACTAACAGAAAAGTTACAGGCTATTCATAAACAGACAAAAGCTGTGTAAGTGCGCTCACAATAGAAAGTTTTGTCCAGGTGCCTAAGTCCTGGGGTTTCAATGCCTCTCCCTGCACTTTCCCACCTTTGGAAGAATGTATCACAGCACTCTGCATGAAGAGCCCAAGCAAATCAGGTTATGATAGTGACACTAGTGAAGAACATGGCATTGCTTTTTCCTCGATTGTCTGCTTTCAGATAAAGCCAGTTCTGGTCTTCCAGTGGGCTGCTAAATGCAATGAATTAAGTGCATGGCATCATTTGTGAAGTGCACAAAAAGGTGGGAATTCACAAGTGAAAAAGTGGAAGGCTAATTTAATTCCATAAGCACAGCAGACTTACTTGTAGGTATCCGTAGCAAGTGAAATACACACCAGACATGAATTTTTAAAAGAAGCAAAATCCAAAGTTGCCTTTTTTACCCTTTATACAGACTTCTGTGCCTTAACTATTGCATAAACTTGGCATTGGGGTGATAGTTCAGACACCATGCCAAACACAACTCTCACTTACAGCGTTCCGAAACCATTTACTGTTTGCTGAACACATACACTTCAAATCCACATTGCTGCAACTAAAAACTCTTAGCACCCTAAATGCCAGTAGGGAAAGGTGAGGAAAAGTGGGGTTTGCACTATGAGTGATTTAGTATTCGTAGTGAAGGGTAAAGGCATCCCAGCCAGGTCAAAACTTTCACATTATTGTAGTGTGTTCTGTACGTGTAACTGTGCATTGTATACTCCATAAAGTACAGATCTTGATGCCAAAGTACTGTAGAGGCAGAATTCAAAGAATGGATGTAAGCACAATAGACCATTAGCAAACCTACCATTGTGTTGTGCTGAGAAGTGGGAGTCCTATGGCCACAGTTCTCTTGCGTCAGCAGAGAAACTGGCTGAAATTCCTCAGAGTGAGGCTTGTTGGGAAAACTCACATGCAAGGGAAGGTGAAAGGCTGGGAGCCCGTCACTCTCCTCTTCTCCCACTTTCTGTCTGCTTGTCACCATGGCTACCTCTCCATCTGCTTCCCCATACGGAGAGGCTGGTCGCTTGGAAGACATCCTGGAAGGAACAAAAGAGGAGAAAATAATGAAACCTCCAAATAAATCCTTAATGCCGTCATTGTGTGGTTAGGGGCCATTGTAACAGAAATGCCTTTTTTGTGCTGGCAGAGAGCAGGAAACCATCCAAATACCACTGCAAAGCATACACAATTGGGAACAATGGCCAAGCAGGTAGCAACAGAACAGTGGCTTGTTTGTTGTGAGAATAATACACTAATACAGCACTCTCTTGTATTCTGGCTTCTTAAACATGAAAATTCACCTAAGAAGACTGTATAATGAAATGCAATTCCTTTAAAAAATACTCATCTGGTTTTGCATTTGCAAGAGACTCTAAGAAGATAGAATGTCTCCCGATAACAAGCTATTGTCAAACTTAGCTTTTAAGGAATAAACATCCACATGTATTTAACCATAGCTGAAAAAAAAAAAAAAAAAAGAAAATGGAATACAATAAAATAACTTGCTATCAAGCCAAAACTTGCCTTTATAAAACTTCGTCCAGGTGAACAACAGAGTACTATAGTCATGTTGTAAGAATCTTTTCAGGTTTACAGATCTAGGATAGTTAAGCAATTAAACATTTGGACATTAATAATCTGAGCTTTGGACAACATAAATTCAGGGCTGTACTAAGTAAATGAGGATTTGTTATCAAAGAACCCTATACTTCCCACCTACAGTCAGATCAGGAAGAGACACATATAAATGTAATATACAATAGATGATATATCTATTACCTATATAAAAAAGAAGGATACATACAGCAGGCACTGTAAAAATCATACAAAAATCCTGACTTAAAGTTCAGGCCCACATTTTGAATTTTTTGAGACTTTATGATAACACTGTCCTGATGGCACATGTATATCTTCAGTTTTTTGAAAGACTGAAAGAATCCTTAGGTCATTGGAAAATGCACTTTTCATCCAAATCCAGCAGTACTGAAGATTTTGGAGGACAATCTGAACCCAGAACACTTCCACCTTCATCTTCAAAATAGAGGGGTCCAGTGAAGTATTAAAATGCAGACGACTTCTGGGATTAATTACAGCAACATTGTTCATGAAAACAAGGGTATGTGCATGGATAGCACAATGGGCCACTGTGCTAAGCAGGGGCACCTGTAATAAGGAGTGGAATGAGAAATGAGAAATCCTATTGGCATAATCAAAAAGAAGATAAGTAAGTAAAGAGGAGAAATATTTAATAGAAAATAGTAACTTACGATCAAGAAAAGTGAAGATTATTGTATGTACAAAGTTGAAAAGACAGACTAAAGTAACACTGGTCCTCCTCAAAAATCTAGTATTTATGATTCTAATTACCCTATTTTGATTTTCCACTTCACAGTTAAAGGACTGCATTTCAAAAGCCCAGCAGCCTCTTGAACCATGTGTGGGGTTGCTGTGAGGTGGAGCATGTCCATACGATTTGGCATATTGAGCACGAAATGATTCTTAGCAGCAGTCAACTGGGTCTGAAAACAAACAGTGACTTTAAACAGCCCTTTGTTAGGACTTATTTTGCTTCTAATGATCTCATTTTGAGCTTTGCTTCCTGAGCCAAGTTAGGTTATATTTAAAAAAAAACGACAAAAAACAAAAAACAGCCCACACCACCAGAACAAAAACCCAAGAACAACAAAACTCAGGCAAAAAAACCCATACCAGAACCTACACTCAGCTGCACACTGCCTGTTCGGAAAGCTACCTATTGCCTGTACATAGAGAAGCAATCTGTATTTTCTATTAAAGTTTGATTTAGTCCAACAGACTAACACTTCAAACATCCTACCTGAATTCTGTCTTCTAGGCTTTCCCACCTACGTGTCTGCAGCGAAGCATATGCATAAAGGCAGAGATCACCACATAGACTCTTACTGGCAGTTTTCTACTAGCCCACTGAATTCAGCATTTTGCAGCTATGTTTGACGTGACAGATCCCAAGCTTTTCTTCTGCAGAAACCATGCAACTCCCTCCTGAAGTTAACGTGAATTATTCATATTCTGCATTGCACCCCACCACGATATACATTTGCTATCGATTCTGAGTGTAACATTTTTGTTACTCATTTCAGCGCTGCCTTAATGGAAACTTGGGTTTTTACAAAATCTCGCTTTCTGAAAATCAGCACTAAGCAGTTGTCTCTATTTTGGCAAACAAAAAGGGAGGGACACAAAATCATTAGTCAATTATTCCACAGTAATGTTCTATACTTTAGGACATTATATTCAGTAAGACAAATGAAAATATAGTAAACTATCTACGAAAGTCTCCACTACAATTCTCTTTGACAATAAAATACAGAGGATGCCTTGGATTGTATTGTTTATTTATTTGTATTTCTTATATATATATATATATATATATATATATACACACACACACAAATTGTATTAAAGAACTCCTACTGCCATTAACCCAGAATAACCCAAATTTTGTCACATTGCTTCACAAGGAGTGTTTGACTAGCACGTTCAAATAAAGCTCTTCTGCTAACTTTATTAGTGAATATGTAGTTTCCTCTATTGTGCTCAGATAGCACACTGTAGATCATCATCGCCTTCTGCTTCTCGCTACTCCCAACAGGGATGATACTATTTTCTGCAGGGAATTTATAAAAAGAGGCAAGGAAGGCAATAGAGGTGACCACCTCCATGCACTAGCAATAGCTGAGACTATTATGGTTTTGATCTAAAATGAAAACCTATAGCTTGGACTGTAGGCCAATCTACAGTGATGGTAGAGACGAAGAAACCTTCTTCTTCTTCATGCAGCTTTTTAAAGATCCAGTTTAAATTACAAGCCATGTGCCCATCACAATGCTAGAAGGCTAATAAATTGCTAAAATGGCTAAGGCAGCAAAGTTGAGGATCTAATCAATGTTAGTCTTCCAAGAGACTACAACACTCAAAAAAACCAGATGCACAACCCTAGATAAGGATTATAGAGCTCAAATGATGACTAGAATTTGTTTTCAGGTACCTCTGACCATACCCAGTGCTAGTTAGGCATAATCTGGCCTTTCAGAAATCTCATCATCCACTTTAATATCAAACACAAACATCAGTTTCACGGAAATTACCTACTCCTTATGAACACTTTGGAAATTTCCACCAGAAAATGGAAGATTTAACTAAATAAACAAATACGTATCTTCTTTTGGAAATGTCTTTCAGAAGGACAGTAACCAACGAAGTCTATAAGCAGCAAAGGATCAAATTTATTACAGGTTCATGAGCAGAAAACCACATGATACAAGATAAATTCATTCACAGATGGCCTTTCATTATTTCTACAGCTTTATTGATCCCTTTTCTGAATTTGAAGTGGTCTTTTTTTCTTCCCCTTCATCTTCCTATTGAGCTAACAGTAGGTCTTCAAAGATTCTGTACTTGAGATGCAAGTAGAGTTCCCGTTATAAATAATAAGGAAAGAGAAACAGCTAAAATTCTGATTAACAATGTTGTCTGAAATGGAACCCTTTTAAACAGGTCTAGGTCTAAAGAAGGACTGGAATTATCCCATCTTAACAAAGGACTGCAAACATCCTGGATCTACCCTCAACGATAACATGACAGTTTACAACCTATAGAGCTTCAAGATCTTTTCCTCAAATTAAACTCAGAAGGGTTTTCAATTACACCCTTCTGAAAGACGGTTTACAATGAGAGAGGAACCATCACTTTCCCCAGACATCAACTTATGGATAGGATTAAAGAAACCCAAAAAAAACCCCAAGATACATCTCTCAGAAAAGTAGCAATATGCTGGACCAGATTCTGAATCTAAAAAGGCATCATCTCTGCAGATGAAATCTTCTGCAACTTCAGACTGCAAAAAGAGTTGGGTTCTTTTTAAATGCCATTAATCATCTCTGCTGATTATAAATAGCTGAATAGTAATTTCTTAGACAACCTAAATCTATAGATTTCAGACACAGTGGGACACAAGCAGTACTCAGCCCACTGTAGAGATACATTGAAATTATGAAGGGTACTCCCATGCTTGATTTTTGTCAGTGGCTAGGCTGGAAATTAAGTTGAATTCAAATACAACCCTGTTTCTCAAAAAGGGACTTTTTTTTTTTTTTTTTTGCTGTTTTTATAAAGGCTTCTTAATATGCAGAAATTGCAGTAAAAACCATGCTGTTTGTTAATTTTTCATTGAATAAATTCTTTTCCTGGTAGCAAGAATGATTTTCTTTTTCCCCAGGGAAGTGGAATCTCCGTCTAACTCCCTCTTAGCCCACAAATATTTGATGCAATTCATCTTACAATAGCTTCTCCATGTATTTCTTTAATCGCATTCAATTTACAACAGATTCTTTGTAGGCTTAAACTGATATCCTGTGTCTATTGAACTCAGTGTTTTTGGACTGACTTCATCATGGCTGGATGAGACTTCATCACCTACTGGAGAGAGAGCTACGCTTTGTCCACATGAATTGTTTCCTCATGCTATCACGAGTATTGGTTCCATCCAAATAATTTCAGGGGACCAAATAACCTTTTTTCTTCTTTTCCCTTTAGTTCAGTGTCTCACAGAAGTGAGGATGTTTCTACAGTTCTGTTTTTAAATTATTATTAACAGAATCCCATTTAAGTGATCCCCCTACAACTCAGTTTGTTCATTTGGTTTAGTTAACCTCATACAAAATTGTAAATCTAAAAGAAATCTAAAATTGCATCCAGTATTCAAGGAGATAGTGCCCTCTAGCATATAACCAGCATCCATCTCAATGGGATCGCTCATGCCACAAAATTTCACAAATTTTATATCATAAACTCTAATCTTGTTACATTAAGCAAAATACCTCAGAAACATTTCAGATACCCACAAAAGCTTTTGGAGAAATGGCTTATCCATGTCTTCAAAAGTGACAAACACAGATGTGTCAGGAGAAAAAGATATGAGGCCATAAATCTTAACTTGTTGGGAGTTAATTAAGGGATTCATCAATCACTACACAGCTCACCCTATACATACATAGGCAAAATCCCATCAGCTGCCACAACCCACAGCAATCTACAGGTTAAAAACTCCCAAAGTCCCTCTGTTCTGACTATTTATAAATGACTTTGTATAATCTAGCATTAAGACCTGTAATTATAAAGCAGCATTAAAACAGGCCTGCATAGTTATGGATAATTATAGTTGGTACACTTTTTAAAGAAATAAAAAGCTTTTCCATTCAAATACAGGCTTTGCCTTTTTGACAGCTCCACGTCCACAGGATGTAGAGAGATGATTTAAATTGTATGTCAAAATTTTGACTGTGTAAGACTTTTTTTTTTTTTTCCCCTTATCAAGAGAGGCATTGTTTTCTCACCATAACTAGGCGTGACAGTGCCTGACTGGAGTCGCATAGCCAGTTTCTGAATCGGCATGAAAATGTTCACCTCTTGAGTTTCTCTGGCAGCTATAAACTAAGTCTTTCTCATGGGTAGAGTTTAAATCACTTGGCCCCATACATCAGAGACATGCACAAAGCTGCATTCTGAAGAGATGCTCAAGGACAAGAAGAGCGGATCTGATCCTCTAGCAGCAATGTTGAGGGCCATTCCAGCTACCAGCAGCATCAGGAATTTACTCACTAACGTGGCCTGATTCCAAACCAAATGCTATACACTAAACTAGTCCCAGACTCTTCCACGGGATTCAATCCGACTCTCTTCCTGATCTGCAGGGATATTTCCCTCTAATTAAAGTACATGTCAGAAATCTGCGGACTCCTCTTTTCCACAGGAAATACTTGCAATTACAGACAGCACCAATACTACACATATATAATGTGAAAGCATATACACATGCATACAGACACATAAACACAAGCTTATCCAAAATGCCAGCAATGCATTTTGCCTCATCTCTGGCCACATTTGAGTACTAATGTTCATATTCCCAGGTTTATTGATGCTGTTATCTCTCTACAGACAGTACAAGCAAAAGGTGCTAGCTAATACTAACGACTATTTCCATTTCATTTTGGCCCCAAATTCATTCATTATTTATGTACACTGAATAACTAGCACCTTTTAAAAAACCCAAAACAGCTCTATTCATTGTGACAGGATTACTTGTATAATAAGGTATTACTCAACATGAGTAAGGGTGGCAGACTCCCACACTCTGTCCCACTGGGAACTGCAAGCCCAACTTGTTTCTACACATACCACTAAAAACAGACTTCACTTGGCAGTATCTTTGAGTCATTTACAGCCTGGTTTGGAATTCTTTACTGAAGTCATTTTACAATTAAAAAAAATAAAACAGAAGAGGCAAACATCTCTAATCTGCTAATCAGTAGAAAATGTGCATGAAACATACTCTCATCTCTCACACACACTGAGATGGGATAATCTACTATTACTTTCTAAGATCATTTCAATCAGTCATCTTTTAAAATGTACATATGCCACAAGGAAGTTGTTATTTGCAAAGGGGTTTGGTGAACAAGTCGTAAGTTTGTTAACACAAACCAAGGTCACTATGGCGTAACACATGTAATTTTCCTGCGCAGCTTTCTATTATTATAGCCGCTACAAGTAATCCTATAGTTAAGGCCACACAGTAATTTCCATTTTATCCAGCTCGCTTCCTCCTTTTGCTTTCCAGATTTTCTTCCCTGTATGTGGTAACTTAAACCAGTTTAGAAGATTCTCAATAAAAAATGGGCAGGAAATATCTTATCCCCTGTCTATTTTAAAGTTTGCATTTTTAAGTATAGAAAAGTATCAGCAGCTTGGCTGATAAACCTGATTTACACAGACTGTGGAAACTGCTTTTTGAGAAAAGGTACTGATCAAAATTCCAGGGGTAAACTGCTTAATTTCGACAAGTTTTGAAACCCTTTAATAAGAAAGTTGTTAGAGACATCTTTCAATAAAATGTTAACTAAAGCCTTGTAAAACTTTTATTGGAAAAAAATCCCCAAACTTTCTATAAACTCTATGCTCTTGACCAAAAATATATCATCTACATTTTCTTGCATTTGCAAGGAATTTATGCATGAAAAAACACTGTAAAATCTAGTCTAGTAGAAATATATTGTGAAAAAAAGTTTGTGTTGACTGTTTCTAACCTGCATTACGCAAAGATTTTCATTAACCTTTTGAAGCAGGTAACTGGAAAAGATCCTTTGTGCACAACTAATTTATTTAGCATGAAACAAACCAAACTTCAATTGAACCATAATCTGTAAAATTATCAAGACAGTATATTCTATTACTGCAAAAAATATTACCTAATTCTTTTTTAGACCTCATACAGGACTTTGCATTATTTTCTTGGTTTTGTACAGGAACTAGTACATGTTAAGCAGGAACATTTAGTGATTTACCCAGAGACATACCTTCAAAATAAGCTTAGTATGAGAACTTGTATCCTGTTTTTGTTTGGTACCTGTCAACTTCATAAGCATTTTGTTTTTCACTAGTCTGTATGTCAACTAAAAAAAGCCCCAAAATCTAATAGCTATTATAAACCAGCAACTACAGGATCAGATTTTACTTCTGCTGAAACTTGTGTTTCTAAAAGATCAAATTTCAAAACCTGGATTTTCTGAGAACTTCTCAAAGAACAGACACGTACTGAAAATGTGGTTACGGTACAGGCAATATATAACTAACGGTGCAGTGTCAAAGATGATGAGCATCTATCAGCACAAACTCTGAAACAGCAGGATGCAGCCATTGTTGATGCTTCAAGTAAACTGAGCCTGATCACTGGCTTCTTTCATGCAAAAGACTCTGCTTGGATGATTTTGAATTAAATCCACAAGCTCATTTATTTTCCAGTGCATCCTCAAATTAACTCTGGCTTCCTTTCCCTCTACCCCACCAACCTTTCAGAACTGTACCTCCCCCCACTCTTAAGATCTTCATATATCTTGCTCTTTTACTTTTTATTATTATTATCATTTTACATATGTCCTCACATTTCAGCAGAAACACCAGAGTTTTGGTTTTATTTCCATGCAAAGTTTAAGGAACTGCTCACTGCTGAAAGTACTATTGCAATCACTGTGACACTAGGTAATCATCACCCTTCTGCCTGTTGAACTACAAAGAGGAATCTCGTCAAATAATTAGAGATTTCAGGCCTTGAAATTTCACTGTACAAACTAATACTTGAAAATGACAGAAAAGAAGTCAGGCAGTCACCAGACGCTGAGTGGGAGAGCTGTGCTGCATGCTACAAGGAATCCATACATCACTCACAGACGTGCATACCTAATTTCCATTGACATTGAGTGAAATGAAGGCAAGGAGTTGAAAAAGCTTTAAAATTATGACAATTATGAATGACTGACTTATTACAAAGAAATCTGAGGAAGCACAGTCTCATTTTAAAAAAGTTAGTTAATATTAAAACTTTGCAATTTAGGGAACTTATTCTTGGTCACTCGTAGTCTTTCTCTAATCAAGCTGACATAAAATTTTCTTCAAGCATTATTAAATGATGAATTATTTTCAGTAGAATCAACATTAATAATAAGAATTCTCTCCCAAAAGATGCCCAGAGTTCAGCACATGAAACCCTTCTTTTGATTGAGACCTCAGTAAAATGACACAGCTTTTCCCACTATTCCATCAGGCCATTGCTCAGAAATGAGAGTGCCAAAGAAACAGCTATCAAGCTTGAAGTCCCCTCTGCTTTCCCCCTCTTTTTCTTTAGTTACATTTAAAACTCCACAAATAGATTTATTTATTTCTGTGTATAATTACAAACAAACCAGAAACAAGAAAAAAACCTCTGGGTTTTTTCTCCACTTCATTATTGATTTCCCTACTGGTAATTTCAGAATAATAAGTTTATATTGCATGCACATTTGCTTCTAATAAATGCACATATAATTGCACTTACAAAATAATTTCCAATATACCCACTGATGTTTGTGCATCTGAACTTACAGTATCATTCTACCCTTATATAAACTCTAACTGCAATCATTATTCACCTACACATTTGCATCATATCCATCACTTCATAAAAAATGCGAATAAACACGGGACACATAAGAACACATGTTTATACATCTACTATGTGTTTCCTGGTAAAACTGATCATGCTAGTGAAATATACATGCATATCCATTCATAACTTTAACTTGCATCACTGAAATACTGGACCTCCAAAAACTTTAGCGGGATCAGTACTGGAGGCTCAGAGAACCTATGTGTGCCTTTGAGAATCACAGGAATATTGACACATTTTTGTGTCTGTGTGCACACGTGTGTATGAAAAAATATACTCAGGCAGAGCAATGTC
Organism: Bolborhynchus lineola; assembly: GCA_025448015.1. Classification (NCBI taxonomy): domain Eukaryota; kingdom Metazoa; phylum Chordata; class Aves; order Psittaciformes; family Psittacidae; genus Bolborhynchus; species Bolborhynchus lineola. The sequence goes on along the minus strand of JAOEHX010039047.1, from coordinate 6,740 downwards.
TCTCATGGATGTAAGTATTTTCTTTCCAATGAGTTAATTACAGCTGCTTAGAATTTTTATTATTTTTTTGCACATATGTGCTCCTCCCTTTTCGGAGGGTTTACACATGACAGGTGCATTCTTGGCCCAGGAACAAGCAACCCTGGAGAGTCCGAAAAAAAATCAATCAAGCTGATTTTGAAGATAAAGTGACAGGGAATAAATACATTATTGCCTTTTACATGTATTAAAAAAAAGCCAAACCCAAAACCAAACAACACAAAACCACAAAAAGTTTTGAACATTTATAACGTCTAAGCAATTTGAGGTAGAATTTTCAAAGCTGAAAAGAGATTGTTCCAAAGCCCAGATGTTGCCTTTCAAAAACCAGTGAAAATTGCTGCCTCTGAAAATTACTTTGAAAAAGAGTAAACCAAAAATTGTTTCAATAAAAATAATTTTAGTCAGACATTCTGATATTCCAAGAAAGAAGATGAACTGTTTTTCAAGTATTCAGGTGGTTTTGCACTCCTATCTTCTACTTCAGGTCATCCGCAGAGTCATGCCATCTCTGTTCCAACAGATAATTGCATGAGGGATAAAACAGAAAAAGTTTACGGTATGATGTGACGGCTCCTGCTTCACTCACTGTGCATATTGTACTGTGAAGCCTTCTTCAGTCGTCTTGTGAAAGGTTGACAGTTGTTATACTGTTTTCCTACTTTTTATTCATAAAACCACAAGAATTACAAATCTACATTAACAAGTGTGTGGTGTAATCACCCGTCATAGCACATGTCCGTTCACTCACAGTAGTACCATACAAGCTACTTCCACTCTGTAATCTGATTTCTGAACATGCATGCTCAGTCTAAAGTGCTACTGAACACTTCTCAAAGCTGTTGCTTGCCTATATTAACATACTTCCTCACCACTGTAATGGCACATGTAGGTAAGTGGATTAACTCCAGCTCTTTGCGGTCTACAAGCTGACTTTTTGCTTTACCTGATTCAAAAAATCCCTGTCAAATTTCAAAGGAAAGAACAATCATAAACAGCTGATAACTTACGCAGCTGAACGAACACTAACCCTAGACATGGCTGGAACTGTTAGCTAAGAAAAATGTAGCTATTAGTCATCTAACACACATGTACGCTTGCACAAACATGTATTACTACACAAAGTAAAAAAAAAGTCCACAAATACGAAAATAAGAGACCATTCTAAACAGACAACATACCTTTAGGACCATAAGGAGTGTCAGATTTTACTTTAGAAAGGCTGCAGTGGCAGGCACTGAAACACAATCGCAAAAGGATGTCCACTTCAAAAATCTTTGGGAGTTATAAGGTGGGACAGACAGGACGAGAGAAACCCTTAAACTGCTATCTTCCCCTCCAGTGAAACTTGTAGGATGTCTGCCATTCACCCTTCCATAGGTACTTCGCCTACCTTCATATCTGTTGCTCAACAGTGATTCCCATCCGTCTCCACAAAGACCCAGCTGTATAAACCAATGCTGTCAAAGAACACAGTTAAGGGATGGATAAAACAGGGAGGGGTGTCTAACATGCTGACCACTGACTGAGCTTGCAAGGATAAAGAAGCCTTGATGGAGAGAAGTAATCATCCATTGCTGTTTGTTTATTTTACCTCCTCTACCACATACTGGAACCTTTTTTGTTTTTTCCATTACCAAAACCATCCCCCACTGAGAGGCCTTTGTGACCTAAAAGGGGCAGAGCCCCTCTTTCTTAACACTGGTGAGTTTATGTAGGCAGATTCATTCAAATACATCTTAAAACAAACATTTAGCTCTTCCCCTTCATCACACTGTCCACACACTGCCTTCAAACACACTTAAAAAAAAAAAATCACCATTAAAATGCTCTCGCCTACAATTGTTTTTACAGAGAAGCATTAAAACAATTCAGCTGTCTAAGGTGCATGGAGGTCCAACTTCAGATGAAAAAAAAAATGTACATTACAGCGAAGTAAACCTGGCTATTATTGCCATAACAAGTGGCATAACAGCTTCCTCAAAAAGACTTCTTCCATCAAAACCTTCTCCCTGCTGGAGATACACTTAACTCTATTATAAGTGAAACTGAATCCAGATTTTCAGATCTAAAACGTATGCTTTGAGTATTATGAGGAAAATGACCAGTGCATGGAGAACAAGGTGTTCAAAGGGCACCACTGGCCCTGAAAGGTGTGAGCACCTTCAGATTCCTTCAGGCTTAAGAGGTGTAGGTGCTGAGCATCTTTTGTTGAACAAAAAATAAACAACCAAACTTCCTTACTTCCCGTTTATTTTGTATTCTACTCTCCCCACACATACACCACTTTTTTATTTTATTAAGTACATGGATTTGGCACTAAGAACAATTCAAGTATGAATCCCTATAAAAAGACAAGCAACAGAAAGTAGATCTCCCAGAAACCTTTTTGATGTATCTGAAGATGATACTGGAAAGAACACTAACTTAATTGGAAGAGGGTACCCAGTCACTCCATGGGCTTCCTACTACAACCAAATTAATTGATTAACAGTAATTATAGTCACATTAAACTAGGACATTGAGAAAAATCATAGATTCATTTGTACCAGACATTAACGAACACTTCAGTATCACAGGCTGATCACAAGCTATGTTTTCGAGGTTATCAGCCTAAACAGGATATTGAACACAACAAGAAATATCTACCGTTCCATTTTTAATTTCAAAAAGGTAATAAATAGCTTTTGATTTGGGTAAGTAGTCATCTGGCAAGCTCTACAGTTGTCTGAGTGACACCTAAGATAGAGGACTGGTTGACTGAAATACATCACACAAATTTAATTCTGCAGTATAGCAAGATCCTGTGGCATTGATCATCGCCAAAGCAGCACACACATTGAAGCTGTGATAAGGTAGTTTACTGCTGAATATCCTCTACACCTCAGTATGGGCTATGAAACAAGGACGTAACATAAAGATTTCAGAAGATGGCAACTTCCTCTATGACCTCACATATGTTACTGAATCTTCCAGGCTCCCGCTCATTCTACTTCTATGTAAGAAGTAAGAATGTTTAACTGCCTTTATAAAAAGCTGTGCAATCTATGATTTCCTTTTTTTAAAGAAAACATTTTACTGGTGATCACTGTTAGTACTATTTGCTTGTATGGTTAATTTACCAGATGGTTTTGTGCATCCTCACACATAAGCAAGGGCAAAAATTAAGTACTTTATTCAGCTACTGCAGTTTGAAATTTCAAAACTAAGTTTCTTCATGCAGTCCTGCCAACAGATCCTAAGAATATTTTCTTCTTTTATCTACTGACTATATTTATGTAAAAATCTGTTTATTTTCTGCAGTTATAATGAAAAAAAAAAAAGCAACTGCCCAAAACAAGCAAACAAAAAAACCCTAAATAAAACTCCCCCCAGCAATTAGCAGGAGAATGCCACTGAAACCTTTTCAGTACTGCCCAGTTCAAGTGGATTGCCTTCTCTGCTCTTCACACAAGATGAAAACTCTCTACTTGCCAGGTAATGCTACGGCAATTTACAATCACTGAGTACTTTATTCAGAAAAAAAAAAAAAAACCAAACCCCTATTTTAAAGGAATCCTACATACATTCATCCTGAAATACTAACGGCAATACCCATTTCAGAATCATCAGTTTGGTTCATGTCTACCCACAGAACTGCCAGGTACTGGCACATAAGTGAAAGTCAGAGCTTTAACCTACCCTCTCACAGCACATGTGGGCCGAATTCAGAGAGCAAGCCGCAAACTCTGATTTCCAGTTTCCTCTATTATGCAGGAGCTCTGAGGATAATTCCTCACTAAAACAAATATGAGGCATGCAGCATTCATCAAACACACTATAAAGATAATGATGGAAAGCTAAACCCAGCCTCCTTTCCAACCTCTGCCCCGGATAACTAATTACAAAGACATACTAAAAAGACACAGCTTCCCAGAGAGGGTACTTTCTATATTACTATAACTTGTATTTAGCCACCCATCCCTTCATTCACAAAGATCTTTCTGTTTAGTTTTTCTCTCATTGAAAGGGCTCACACACGTACCACTCACAGGTGTACCAAATTTTAAGCTTTAAAAATGATAACCATAAAGTCTCAGAAGATAAACTAATGCTAAAAGAACATTTTTAACTAACAGCTTATTTCTGGTCCCACTAACCTACTTGCAACATGGATCAAGCACACAACTGTATGCTGGGATTCCTGGCCGGCATTTTTTAAGAGCCTGCAGAACCCCCTTATAAAAGAGCTCAGCTCATCAGATGTACAAAGTTTGGAGGTTTTTTCCTTCCTCTCTCATTCTCTTCTCACTCCTACCTACACTTCTGCTTCAGAGGGGGAAGATCAGAAACTGCAGCTGTTATCAGGACTTTACACCATTATTCCCCTTCCCCTCTGCTTCCCCACCCCCATACATCATGGATATAAGGAATGAGCCAGCTTTATAGAAATATTAAAGAGCCAAAACCATGGAATTTGTCTTGCTGTAAGAGATCTTCAAATATGCTCCCAATATCAAGATTCCTATACATTTCTGAAAATCGGACTACGAGCCCATCTATGTCTCTAAACACCTAGATACCTCTAAAAAACCTCACCCTATGTCTCTTCTTTCCGTTACACAATTTACTAGAGAGCTTCCTATGCTTGCACTACTCTTTTCATCCTTAAAAGTACTTACAAATACTAATTACTTTTCACATATCCCTTCTGTGAAGTAAATAAGGATTATTATCCCCTCTGAAGTAAATACAGATTACTAACTCCTTTTTACAGACTGAGAAAATACAGAAGAGGATTTTAAGTGGTCTGCACACAATTTAAAGAGACGATATCGAAGCATGGATTAAGATACAGAACTTCTCCATACGGTGCTCAGATTATGACAGTCTAGATCTCACCCTTCTATTTGCAAGTGATACTCTTAGCCCAATTGTTTCTATCTGCTGGCTGATGATCAAATATTTAATGTATGCCATAAAATGAAAATATGAACTCTACAGCAGTGTGTCTTATTTGTCATGCCCCATTACTTAGACCGGGTGGTAGCATGTGCCCATATGATGGTTTTCAATTTTATTATAGTCTCTATTTGCTCACTCACTTAAGATGTTTAAAGAAGAGTTGTATGGATTATCAGCCTGAAAAGTTCAGTTCAGAGCTCTTCAAACACATTCATTTTCATCTTATTAGCACAAGTAAAGTAAAAGCCTTAGGCAGGTAATTTACCACCCAGTTTATCCAAAGAGACTTCTAAAGGAAAAGTCAACCTTTGTAAATTGTTTGTGATAATCTCCAAATTGATCATTAATTATCAGCTGCTACTAAGCGTTTCTTCCATCAGCGGCACTGTGAAAATAATGCAGTCCTCAGAAAATCTACCATTGTTGTTGTTGCCACCTGTGTAATCAGCCATTATTAGAATGAGCAAAGTTACGTGGCAGGCGGCAGCCTTGCTAAGTGAATTCTGTCCAGCAACTCCATTTCCCAGGCAGTTTAAAAATTAGTTATCTACCAAGAGGAAAGCATTTGTTACTGACATTATACTTCACGTTCTATGATTCGATGATTCTCATACATAGCAACAGTTACAATTAATTCAGACACATTAAACTGCGCTCAATAACGCAAACATTGATTTGTCCTGCCAAACTCAAGCTGATGTATAGAAACTTCGTTCTCCCTTTTGCTGTTTTCTGATTTTCTTCCACTAGAAGTGTACACTTACAATCTAACAGTAAATATCTAAAAAGATCCTTCAAGTTTTGTTTGTGAAAAAAAACCTGGGAAGAGATAGCTGCAAGTAAAGAAGATTAGTGTTAGCTGCCCTCAGGTCCACGTCACACAGAAACAGAGGGGGAACCTTTTTGTACGACAGGCTGCTTGTCAAAATCCAGTTGAGCATTGTAAAAACATTTTGATCAATGTTTTCTAGAACTGCTGGGCATGACACATACCTCACCATTTTCAGAATTTGGGGCAACACTATGACCAGTCCATGACTTCCAACAATCTCACAGTTCCTACTTTAGCTGCACTGAACTCCATGGAGAGTTGCCAGCTAACTTTAATGGAGCAGCCCTGGATGTCACGCAATTTGTATCTTCAGTGGGATCACACACAGACAAATCCTATTTTAAAAACCTGTTTCACTACCCAGGAAACCCAATCATGACAACAATAAACTGCAAGCCTGGTGACTATTTAATTGTGTATTGTCGCACACACCATACTTTAAAGAAACAGAGAATTAACATTAGAGAGAAGATACAGGCAGGTAATTAAAATGTTTAGAAATATTCTATCCTTGGAAAAGGCTGTATGATTATGAAGCACATATTTTGGTTTTAAATACTCTATGGATAAAAGAAAAGAACAGGTGAAGTGCCCACCACCACGTGTTCTAGGTATAACAAAGCAGCAGCCTTTTGCATTTGAGAATGGCTGTCCTGGCAGCCCTGCAATATATTTCTCTATTTTTATAATAGATGAAATGCAGGATAATTCTACATATGACTGGAAATTTTCAAGAAGGAGAAAATAGATGTGCCGGAGAACTACAGACCAGACAGCCTCACCTCTGTGCCTGGCAAAATCTTGGAGCAGATTCTCCTGGAAGGCATGCTGAGACACATGGAAAACAACAAGGTGCTTGGTGACAGCCAGCATGGCTTCTCTAAGGGGAAATCCTGCCTGACCAATCTGGTGGCCTTCTATGATG
>JAOEHX010039041.1:0-44921 GCA_025448015.1 Bolborhynchus lineola | reverse complement strand
TTTCATCATTTTAACGACTCCAGTTCATAGCCTTAGGAATATACCCATTTTCACATTTTCACAGACCAGTGTCCATTGGCTAAAAGAGCAAAGAAATTGTACTACTGGATTAAACCAGTAGTTTGTATGCTGTCCTTTGTCTAACTGTGACCAGCACTAGGGTAAAGTATGAAGCACTGTACAGGAACTAGTTGCAGATCACATATACATCTCAGCCTGATTCCCAATCCCTTGATTTGAGACTATAACCATGAAATTTTCTTACTTCTGTTTGTTACTCATATTGATCATTGTAACCCTCATATCAATAGTGCGTAGACATGGTTAGAATTACTAGGAGGTAGAATAGAAGTGTCTTTTCTGTAACTCTTGCTCATTTCCTTTCTAAGAAAAGCAATATCGGTATTTTCAGTCTCCCTCTATAAAACTCCTCTCTTTAATTTCTTTCATTCTTCTCTGAATTTCCTGTGATGCTGCAGTGCTGTTCTTGAGACACTATGTATGATCAGATGCACACCCAGTGCAGAGATAGGACTCTTTTTCTATGGCTTATCTAACAGCCTTCTGATATGTTTGGTGATATTCTCTAGACCTTTCCTCATATCACCTGCTAGTTTGTTTTTGAGAAGAAGTGTACATTAAACAGAATCTTGCCCTTTTCCCCCTTGCCATAAAAGTCACTTTTGCCTCTATTAGCGTTATTAACATTGTACTGTAAGAGTACCCATTCATCTGCTTTGCTTGGAATTCCTTAAACTTCCCCATCACCTTCTCTGGACATCGTTAATCATAACTGTGTTTCCCAAATGTAAAACCCATATAATTTTTAGATTGACCACAGAGTTATAGGGGAATACGGATTTTAGTACAATGCTTTGGATTCTCATATGCATGGTACCACACAGAGAAAATGGAAAATAATAACGTCATAATAACATTTAGCTGTGTTCCATTTCTTGTTGGAATTCTTTAAGTCAGAGGACGTTATGACTGGGCCAAAAGAAATCTGATTTCCTAACATTGCCTTTGCTTTTGCTAGCCTTAAGTTTATAAAGACATTTGAAATTTGTTTGAAATTTACATGCGGAACCTGGTTGAGTGCCTCTTAATGAACTGTGTTAGCTCAGGTCCAAACTCTTTTAAATAATTAGAAAAGTAAACATGGGGCCTCACAGGATATTTTCAAAGACACAAAGGACAGTTAAGTAACCAAGTCCCAGGACAAATCTAAGATTTTCTGCAATTTGAGCCAGTAATAAAGCTCCATGCCTACATAATTTTACACAAGCTGAAAAATGCAATCCATAGATACTGGCATATTTCTGCAAGCTAAATCTTGAAAAACATCTAATTAAAAGCAATGAAGAGAGAGCTATAGCAGTAGCTTGTGTCAAGATGCAAGATTCATACTTACAGCACAGGAAAAGGCAGCAGATTATGAAAGTTCTTTTGCCTGAAATGTTGTAGCAAAAATATCTAAGCAGCTGGTTGAAGACTCCTATTAGCAGATGCCTGAATTTCACCAGACCTTCTGTGTTGACTTATGTTGAACATTTTCAGCTGATGAGAACAAGTGAGTGTAAGACAGTGACTTGGATTTCTCTTTTGGTAAACAGAAGGAGGTGCTAGCAATTGTCAGTTCCTTTTTGTTAAGTTGGTACTCCATAGCCCAGAAAAACCAGTTTCTTTGGGTATGTCTAGAAAGGAGAGTGGTGCTTACTAGAAATTTACAGTTTCATACTGGCCTGTGCTTGTGTGCAGACTGTATAGTGCACCAAGCTGAGAGATGTTTAGTGATGACTGACTGTGCTGTCATCCTGTAGTCATGGCCTTGCTTCCATGCTGATAAAAGAAGTTAACACAGGGGCAGCATTTTTGATGCTACTCCAGTTACCTTGCTACTTAGCTATGCTGCTGCTTCTGTGTTTGGTCTTCAGAATGCATGGTGTAAATATGTCCAAAGAGTAGTTACAATTTGTACATTAATCCTCTAATTCAGTAGTATGTTTGCCATCATGATGGAAAAGTTATTTATTGCCTGTTTGACTTGATTGAGCTTTCTCCTACTCTGGTCTTGTATCGTGTACAAATCCAAATTAAATTACATGTGTTTGTAATAACCTGCATATTAAGAAACCTGTGTACATTTCAGTGTCACTGAAATCAACTTTTCACTTCTAAGGTCCGTACATGTAGATGTGGTGAAACTTCATTGATGTTAAAATACGACAAGTAATTAACTACTTTATTGCATTCTAATATACAAACATCATTTTCCTGCATGAAATCCCAAGACGACTAGACTTTGAAATGATTTCTTTATACATTAATCAAAATGTTCTTTCTACAGGGTTCTTTCATTACATGAAGAGAGTTGAAAAGGAAACTTGGGCAAAAATTGTCTGATTTCAGGAAATGTTAATATATCACTGTAAAAAAAAAATAAATTGATGAATCAATAAAGCATGAGATGGATGGCCTTGCTTATATGACCAAAATTGTAAAGCTATTTTCAGTGAGTTGACATTTGCCATGGTATGATTTATTAATAATGCAGTTGTAACTGTTAGCAGAATAACTGCATTGCTTAAGCACTCAAACATCCTGGAAATATATGGTTTCTTCTTTGTACACATGGTGTAAATAAAATGGAAGGCGGTCTCTGTCTCTGAATAATCTTAGCAGGCAAGACAGAAAAAGGATAGCAGAAAATGAGCAGAATTATAGTGAAAGGAGGTGACATCTCTGTGGTCCATCATGCATATGTGAGAGAACTGAAAATAGAAGTCAAATCTGTCAAGCTGCATACAGCTGAGGCTCAGTCCAGTGGCTTGTTTGTTAGTCTAATCTGTCTCTTAAATACCTCTTGATCCTACCTAACTGCAATGTCCACCAACCAAAATTTAACAGACCAGTTTTAAAGGCTATGTTTAATGCTCATGGTTGCACAGAAATCCTTCCAATTTTGCAGAACGGAAGTAATAAAGAGACACTAAAACACAGGGTCAAAGAAAAACAAGCTTCAGAGGTCTTATGCTGACATTGATTTACTCATGACAGTATCAAGCATCATGTTGATTACTGTGAACCTCTAGTTTGGCTATATTCTGTGTGCCTCAGGGTATTGCTCTGCTTGATGGTGGCACTTGTTGGCTGACCTCAAAACTGTTGCTGGGTGTGTATTACTGCATTACTTCTGCTTCATTCTAAAAGAAGAAGTTATTGAATTAATGATAAAACAGTAGAAACTAGAGTTAGTCTGCACAAGACCCAAGCAGATTTTTAGCTAGGCAGCCAAAGGGACGTGCCTCAAAATTGACCACAAATTCAGGAACTGTTGCATTGCTTTGGTGCAGTTGTCTGCCTAAAGATAAATAGGAATGGAAAATAACTAGAGAGCAAAGGAAATTAATGTAGTCCTGGGTGGAAGTCCTATGAGAGAGAGGGAAGCTTCTTTTGAGCAGATGATTAGGTGATTACAGATCAGAACTGATTTTTTTTTAAGTGGGAAGCCTTTGATACTATATTGTGGGAAATTTGTCTATGTTCTTTGTATGTATTTGTGATAAAAAGACACGAGACCATGGAAATAATCTGAGCCATGTATTACATTTCTTTTTCAAATGGAAACAAGATGGCTTGCGTATTGGCTAACATTTGAAGGTTTTTGTGGTTGAAGCAGATGAAAGGGTTTTAAAATATTGTATCCAAAGGGCACTTACATAGGAGAAGAAGCCAAAATATTATTTGGGATCTCACAAAAAATGACTACAAGTCCCTACATGAAATTATGGCAAGACTTAAAGTAGATAAGAATACAGTTAGGAGTCTTCCATAGACACATTTATTCTGTTCCTTACAGGTTAGACTCTTCTGGGGCAGTGAGGAGTGGGTTTAAAAGTTCATCAGAAAAGAACATCAGAAATAAACAGGATTGGGTGCTGCACCCATCAGAGTGACTGACAGCATCCCTGGGAATTCAGACTGCTGTGGAAATTGGAGTATAGCAAGAGATAGGGAGCCTTTTGGAAAATAAATTGCACAAGGACTGAGAATTTTCCCACTTAATATATAGAGTGTGTTACAGGAGTTTGTCTTTATAAAGCCATATCTTGAAAGTTTTATTCCATGCATTTTTAATGAAGGAAACACCATATTTTGTTTGCATGTTGTGACACAGTAGAGTCATCCCTGGCATTGCAAAATATTACCTGTGTGATGTGGATATGCTGAATGAAAGCCTACACATCATTTCACCAGTTAGAATTTGGTATGAGGAAAATAAATGCATTTCTTGGGTGAATGCCTTGAAAACAGGCATACAAATAACCATGGAGAAACCATAAAGGTATTATGGACACCATTACCCTTGTTCAGAAAAACATTGCATATAAAATGTAACTGCCAGATCAGACGAATTGCTATTTAGCTCTGCCTACAAATACTGACATATTAATTGGATTTCTCATCAGGAAGTTGTTCCAGTCTTCTAACTCCCCTAGCTACAGAGCATTTGATGCAGCAGTTGCTATGGTAACAGCTGTTTCAACATTTTAACCTGTATAAATATTGCTGGATATAGTCTTCTTTGATAACACGGTTAACTTGTGTAACTGTTACTCTTCACAAGAAAATTACTGTCAATATTAATAATCGGATCAAACAAATTTGCAAGAATTTGCCTGCAAGCCGGGGAGAGGCTGGTTGTATAAAGCAAGGCTGACCCCTGCCGGTTCTTTCACTCAGATGCAAATGTGTTTTCATGTGGGACACATCTTCCTTTATTTCAAATAGTCTTTTTAATCCTCTCTGCATCAGGAGAGTTTTGATTTTATGGTATCGTCCCATATTTCTTATTTTGTCTTTTTTTTCTGCAGGCTTGTGAACAATTCTTATATAGCACTTATACCTCGTATTACAAAATGTAAGCATATCTTTTATAAAAACATGCACAGAATTGGGGCTTCCAATTCTGACTTCTCAGACTGCTCATTAATAAAGTTTGATATTTAGGACTAATTCAGTGGCATAAATTGGCTAGTTAGGCTTGCTGATGATTCTGATTCAAGGGTGAATAAGGCTTTTTATATTCCTTTTTAAATATCATTTGCAATTTTTTGCAGCAGAGAATGAATGAATATGTAGCAGTCTCTTCCAGGCAGAACTTAAGTCTTATTAAGCATCATGCATATGGCCAGTGCTTTAAAATACCATAAATAAATCCAGCAGTAGGACACGCATAAATCCTGTGTGATGCCTATTCTCCCGACACTAGCAAGGGCACAGCAAAATCATGGGGGAACTGCAGGTGCACTGCAGCACTGCTAATTCCTGAAAGCTCTGTGTCTGTCAGCTCTCAAGGGCAGATGGAAAGTCCCAGTGTCATGGAAAGGATTTCTTCAATGACGAGCAGTTTATACGTCTCCTTTGTGGGGGTATAGCATAAACTCCCTCTGTTTAGTTTGGTAGCTAATGTGAGAGAAAGAGAACAGAGCCTTAACTGCCCTCCCTTCTGCTCCACTTTCCTTTGAAAAGTGTTCTGCTGCTGGTATTATTAACTCTGAAACTGCCTATACAGCTGTGGACTGCAAGGACTGGCTCTCCTATGCAACCATGGAAGAGGCACAAAGGTTTCCTTGTGGCCACTCATTTTTTTGTGTCCCCACAAAAGGCCAGTCACAATGTAGTATGCTGTTAATAGCTGAAGCACAAGATGTGGTAATGTAAATGAAGGCTGAGCAGCTGAAGCTAAGGTTTGGGGGAAACTGGGGCCTAAATGACTGTGCTTTATCTTCCTTATTGAGTCACTGCCACATGACTTCTTTAGCTTAATCCCTTCATAGGATTTTATGCAGAGGCACTCTGTTCAGATGTTTCAACATGAATTCATTATATGCCATGTATGCTCAGATGTCCTTGCGTGTGAATATGACTTTGTTATTATTCTGTCCTTGAGTATATATTTCACCTGCCCATGTGAATACTGAGGTACTTTGCCGAAGTGCTTCATTGCAGGGCTGTACTTCCCAGTCCTTGAGCTAACATTATGCTCTTCTCATTAGCATGTATGTAACTGCACTTTTTGGTTAAATAAGGGGTTATTAAGAATCTGCAAAATAGCAATTTGGAAGCAAAGAAAGTGAGCATTATTGAAGTTGTGCATGCAATAGAAATGCAAAGAGCTCTGGCTTTTCAATGAGAGGAGAGGTGCAGTTGTGGGGGGAGGGCCTGAGAAGTGTGTGCATGCCAAGAATATCCCTTCTGTTTGTTAGCTCTGCAGCGGTGTCAAAGAAGCTCCTATCTGTGACAGGCAGACCTGACAGGCAGCGTTATTTTTGCTGTTTTTATTCCTGCCTCATCTTCCAGTTGAGGTTCACAGATCCTACTGTCAGGCTAAAGTAGGACCAAGTAAGTGGTCTCAAGGGTCCTGCTGGTCTAGGGCTCAGAAGTCCAGGACATGGGTACTACATGTAACTCACATTTTGCTGGCAGGGAATCTGAGATGAAAGTGAAATGTGAGATTTTTTTTTTTTTTTTTGTTAGAATGTGTGTGTTAGAATGTGTGAAGATTTAAACCTATTTCTAGATACAAAATATGGGCTCCTCTGTAGAATTCCTAATTTGTGTACTTTTCTGTGACAGCTTGCCAAGGTGAGGGAACAGTAGTGGTGCAGGCTGATGCTATAGAGGCTGTGAAAAAAAAGAAGGTAAGAATAAAGTCATTTGTGTTGGTGCTGTGCAAAAATCCTGCTGAGTTCATCTTCTGCCATTGCTGAACAGTGCTGTTATAGGACACCTGACAGATTCACCATGTTGGTTAGTATTTTCTGGCAAAGAATTTCTCTTCCTTACCTGATACATGCTGCTAGCCTGGATGTCTGTGACTCCTAAAGTGGAGAGCTACTGGATATATGTACCTATGGTGGTGAGAACCACAGTGAGTTATTATTGTTACTGGCATGTGAGCATCTGGAGCTGACATGGTCTTATAGCACTGAAGTTGTAGTGCTCATTGCAAGGAATCATACACAGCAAGGATACCCAGTTCTTGCAGTGTAAAACAGGCTAGGAACTCAGGACAGAAATGTCAACCCGGAAGGAAGATAGGCTAAAGTAGCTTCAAGATACTTTTGTGATCCTTTAACCTTGAATTGCCCTGGGGTCTGGTGAAAGCTCTAGCATAATCTGTTCAGCTCAAACTGTGGTTCCTCTGCAGTGTCCTATGGGGATGTGAAATAGGATTACATGAAATAGAAATGTCTTGGCTGAAATAGCCGTAATGCTGTTCTTCTTGTCCCTGCTCCAAACTGTAACATGCTCCTTAGACACGACCTTGAGAAAGGATGTTAGGAATGGGGCTTATCAAATCCACATTTCTGGGCATTCCTATTAGTGCTGGAAAGCAAATAATTAGGATAAATAATTCAAAACCGCGACACCTGACTTTATATTAGGTCATTTCACTTTCTGGGAGTAGAAAGGACAGTGGGCCAGCAAATGACTCACTTTCATTACGGTGACTTCTGTTTGTGAGGACACCTCCCATAAACGTCACTGCAGTGGCAATGTTAAGTCCAGACTTCTGGAAACCTTCCCTTAAGAGCTCTCTGCTCTTGACAGGATGCTAATGTTTCCCTCCCCATGCTCCTTGTGCCAAGCCGAAGTTGCATCTCATCATCCTGGTAATTTTGATGCAGATCATCTTGGCAGCTGCTGAGTTAAAGGAGTGGTAAGAGAGTTACATAGTCTTTTAGCTGCTTCCTGCTGGGACAATATTTGGTCTTTTTACCAAATGTCTATTTCATAAGTTGGCTTAGTTTAAGCAGAACAGCACAATACCAAAGGCCTGTAAAACTTTTGTAAAGTAGTACATTTTAACACCTGAAGTTTGCTTGTGTAAAAACTAATTAAAGATTATACAGGTAGTGAAAAAATCAGGATTTGTCCTTGACCCGGTGACATGTCTGTTCCTCTTCACTTTTTAACAAGAATATGGCTACAACGTTAAATGTTACACTTTGGCAGTTATTAAGTATTTGTCAATACTCCCATTGTTATAAAAATCATATGTCCTACTCAAGTACTCATGCAGCCTTTAAAATTGCAATTGCTGTATTATAGCAGCCTTTATTATCATAACTGACTTTTATTCCTTGATTTAACTCAAAAGCTTTAATGCTCCATTAATGTATGGTACATTGGATATAAGACAGATGATGAGATTTGAATGAGCTTGTATCTCTCAGTCTTTTCATCTCTATGCATACGAGTGGGATAGAAATATGATTTTGAGGGCAAAAATGTTGGAGGGATAACAGAAAGTAAAACAGTATTCAGAACTACTGATTTAGATGTTGAGGAAGGAAAATATTTATAAATTAATGTATCCATTAAGTCCAGTGGTGTTGAAAAGACAATAAACACTGACAGCAAAGATAAATAATTGTTATACAACAATTTTGGAATTGAGATTGTGATCTCACAACAACTAATCTCATTCATTTTCAGTTAAATCAGCAGAAATAGTTTTTCTAAGTGACACTGCAGATAGGCCTTGGTTCTCCATATATGAAGATGTCTTTATCCTCTCTGTTTCTCTGTTCTCTTTGTCTTCCCAGAGGATGGAGAAAATATTCAAAAAATAAATTAGTATCTATGTGAACTAAGACCACTTTGGGGTTGGTTTTTTTTTTTTGTTTTGTTTGTTTGTTTGTTTTGTTTGTTTATTTATTATTATTATTTTTATTTTCATTTTTTTAAGCCTGACAATTCCTGCGCAGAATGGGAGATTCTGTAAATACTGGTAAAACTATTTCAGCTCTGCAAATCAGAGATGACAAGTGCTGTCTTGTCATTATCTCATGATTATGAGCTACACTAAAAATGGTCAAACTGTAATTATATTACCTTTCTGAAAAATAATCTGAACTATCATACAGGAAAACAAGATTATTTTGCATCTTTCCTTGCTAAGATTTTTCACTAGCCTGTAGCAGTGTGGATGGCCAACTTTATCCATGTTCTCTTCTCACATTCAGTGTTTTAATTTTTGTACCTTTTATTCTTGGAATGAAATCAATGGACCGTCCCGCACTTTGACTAAGTTGCCATCTCCACTGGACAGTGACTAGACTGTTTAGTGACTAGATCACTTCTAATACAAGGTAGCAGTGAGAGTACAGTAGTTAGAAGAAAAAGTTTTAAGACAAGTCACTTAGTCTCCCTGAAATGATGATTCCTTTTACCAAAGGGAGGCAGACCTACCTTCTTCAAGCCCTACCAGCAGATAATGTCTGATAAACTTACCCACACATTTCTAGCTGTCTTGTCCTGGTAAAGATATATTTATTAACTTTTTATGTGTTCAGAATTACTTTAACTCCTGAGTTCATGAATGACAATGTGTGAGCTCACTGGCAGGATGAGACAGTCCTCCTAGGGCTAGGGAATCTCCCATCACCCAGGTGTTTACAAGGATGTGCCTTGTCTTCTCACTGACTGTCTGCCTTGCTCATTATCCAAACACCATATTGTTTCAACCCTACATAATCACAGTGGCTTGTGTTGAATGTCAGATTTCGTGTACAAATCAGGGCAATATTAACAGATGATTGCAGTGCACTGTAAGTTTGGTCAATGCAAGTCATTCAGATAAACCAGATTTTTCTAAAAGTTCATGCTTTCCCACCCTTAAAATTGTCTTCTTTTTTTCAAGACACACCCTAAGAGTCTAAGATTCAAGGAGTGAAGATGACTCCTCATTTAATTTGTCTTCTGCTGGTGAGCTGGTGCATAATACAGATTGCAAATCTCTAAGTAATTGCTTCAGTGCTCTTGTTCTGATTTTTTTCAGGCTTTTCTCAGTGATATTAGGACAGTTCTTGGTATCCAGTTTATTCTTTTGAGGTTTTGTACTGTGCTCATGACCAAAGCACCAGAGTGACATGTAGTAGAGCATGGAGCAGCACGAGGAACAGCTGGTGTATGTGCATTCTCTTACCCTTTCCTTGGGGGGGATGAGTATTTGCAGCCAAATGTTTTCATTTGGAATTATTTTTAAAGCTGTGCTAATAAGAGAGAAGTGAGGATAAAAGCAATGTGCTTGGTGTTCAGTGTATAAGCAGTGAGACTGGTTATGTCCTTATTTTCTTGCTTACCCCAAGTGCTGAGCAAGCCTCCAGGCATTACCTGTCTACTTCACAAACAGGCTTTACTCTTTGCAGAGAATACATTATGGATGTTGTGTCTTTGCTGCTCTAGGGGGAAAAAGCCGTTGTTTGGGGTTCTTTTTAATGGAGTAATCTGAAGGAAAGCTCAACAAAAATTTAATTTCTCAGTCTCCAGAGCCATAGATAGCTATTTTTCCAAGGAAAGTGGATGTTCCTAAGTACTGAGAAGTTGTGCTGCTATTTCAGCGAAGCCAGTGACAATTAGGCTTATCTACAGTACAGCCTCTGTGTATGAAACAAGATGAAAATTGGACAGGAAGCAACACTGAGAATTGTTCTCTTGGAAATGAACTTTGGAGCCGTTACATATTGTCCGTGGCTTCCTGTTTGCAGCAGTAGAAATGAACCAGAAGTGAGATTACTGTCATTTTATTCTCAGATACTTCTTTCTGTCAAAGGATATTTTCTAAGCTAAATCTTGTCTTTAATGAGGCAAAATTTGATTCCATTGTCCTTATGTTGTATCACTATGGCAACACAACATGAAATGGTGCTTTAGGCTGGCTGTCACCAGCTTTCCCCAGCCATGTCCAGTGACTAACGTCCTTTATAGACTCTGCACTCCCCTGAGTGCAGGGTCCAGTGCCTCCTGTTGTCTCTAGCCATGCTATCTTAGCTCTGTGAAGGAGTCTGTGGTGTGTTAGAATACTACCATGGACGTTTTGGCATGTTTGTACTCCCACAAGTATTAGGGCACAGCAAAGGACCTGTTAGTATACAGTAACAGGATGCAGCACAGAGCAGATGATCTCTAGGAGCTGTGCTACTACTTGCACCATGGGGTCTCTGGCTCGCAGGAGCTGGGGCATTGCACTCACTAGCTCTGGTATGAGGAGCAGCCCCACTACAGCAGCTGAGGCTTCACAGCTCAGCACTTACCTACAGTTTTAGGCAAGGCAGTGAAAAAAATCTGAGAGAAGCTGCACTGCTGCAGACATGCTGCTGTCATTGCTGCTGATGTACAGGTTATGCCTACCTGAACTGTAGTCATGCCTTTGTGTTGACATAGCCCTCAAGACTTCAGGTTTCCCAATGTCCCCTCTTGCCAGAGAGGGTTGGTGTGCCCTCAGTGTGGAGCTCTGAGTCAGCTCCGCCTGGCCCAGTTTTACTTACTCCTCAGTGAATATGCTAGTAAACTATATTTCTATTCTAGAAGGGTAAAAGTGAGTCTTTCTGGAGCAAAGCTTTATCTGTAGCAGGATAATTATAGTGAATTATCTGGGGGTACCATTCCAAGGCAGCAGTTCCCAGGCACTTTCTTTGAAGAATGTACCTCTGCAAATGTGAGAAGGATGATTTTTGACAATCCACTATCGATTACAGAAAATTGTAAAGTTCTAGTTTCACCCTCAAACATTTGTCAATCTGCTGCCTTGTTTTGGAAGATGAAGCTTCACAGAAAAAGAACAGTAGGTCTTATTGATATCAACTCCATTTCACCTAACAGCTCATTTAACTCCGTCCTCTCTGCCTGCCTCCCTCCCTTTCCCTTCCTGTGCTTGCTGCTGGCAAGCTAATTAGGCTGCTCCCTCAAGAAAAATTCATCCAAGGCCATAATAGCCATATCAGATGAAGCTAGGATAAAACTCTATGCAGTATAACCTTATAAGTACCTCTCAGCTTTTCAGAATGTTTCCCTGCCTGCTTTCTTCTTATTGCTCACTTTGTAAGGAGGACTCTCATCCTATGTACTCTGCAAGTATTAAGTAAATTAATTAAAAGAAATTATGATTTGTGTTTCCTGAAATGTGCTGCTTTATTTCACTTTATCCCTCGTATTTATACAATTTAATTGCCAAATCTCAAGCTTTGTCCAAAAACCTGTCATTGTATATTTCTGTACCTTCCCTTTTGTAAATCCTTAATCTTCTGTTAGACTAATATTAAAATTCTTCAGACACAGAGTAACAATGTTCATAATCTCCAGTTCATTATCTTAATTAGATCTTTTTTATATTATCCAACAGTTTATTCTCATACTTTAAAGGTGATCAGCCTTAGAAGGGAATGTGAGCAGAATTTAGTGAATTCTATTGTGGCAGTGGCAGCATTTCTCTAATCTCACTTTGGATCTTTCAGGTGAAATAATGATAATGCTGCTGGTGTAGTTAATTAAAAATTGCATTTGAATGGTATGAATATTCATTTTGGGGAATGAACACAGGATTAACTCAAGGGGGTAAAATGTCTGCAGTGGCCCAAGGATGTGAAGTGAACCTGGATCCCCATTAAAACACAAATGAATAATTAAAAATGATGGATATTTAAAATCCTCCCACCCTGCAAACTATTAACAAAGTATTGCCTGGGTCAAGCCTATCTCCTAAGGTGGCAACAGACATTACTGTTCATCCTTCAGTAACAAATTATAAGACATATCTTGACATATGGCTCTGCCCCAGAGCTAATACCCAGTGCTGAATCTTCATTGAATAATTAAGGAGGGCTACTGGCTTTTTAAAATTCACAGGTTAAAATGTTGTATCTGTAAAATTCGGGTTAGTTTTAATAGCTTTCTGGAGAAGATCAAAATTACCTTCCCAGGAAGTGATTGTGACAGCCAGGATGCTGTTGGGGAGGAAACAGACAAGAGCTGCTGAGACCTTTGATAATGAAGCTCTTTATACCCAAATCATTTCTCTGGCAAAACTGACGACTTTATATTCTGGTCAAGAATGTTGAAAATGTATATTTTCTTTGTCTTGTTAATAGCACCACTGAAAATACCAAAGTGGTTTCCTTTTATTTCCCCAACATTTATTTGTTGTCATTTTTTCTGAATAAAAGAAACATCAAATAATGAACCGATTTTAAGTTTATTTGCTACTTCAGGATGCTTAAAAAAATTGGGACTACAAACTAGAGATAAAGCCTCTTTGGTGTTGAAATATTATGTCAAATTTAATGAGCATTTGCCAGAGAATATTTTGCTGGCTGTTAGCTAGTTACCAATACTAGAATAAAATACTTTGTGAATAAATTGGGGTTAGTTAAGGTAACTTACATGCTGCTTTTGACTGGGACACTGAGGTCCAGGCTTACTATGCATTCAGAAATAAGGGCACTGATATGTCTCCTCTTCTTCCTCACCCTGCATATGAGTTACTTCTAGTTTCAGGTCTGCTCTAGACATCTCCCTAGGAAAGCCCAAATCCACTCATCACTTACCCCACACAACACAGAATTTGTCCTTCCTTGCACAAGCAACAGAAGCAGGGTGTCTTATTGATCCAAGCTGGATCACCAAATAAAGTTAAGGAGGCTTTTCACAGTAAGAATCCTTTCCTCCTATTCTTCTAAGTGAGGATAGATAAAAGTAGAAGGATTCTGCTAACTCACATGTTTTCTCATATTTATACTGAAAAGGAGACATTGTCAGCCTTTCTCTAGGGAGGATGTAGCAGGGACATAGATAGTCTTTGAGTCAGTGTGGGTCTCCCAGCTAAGTTGCTCCTCTTTGATCAAGTGAGGTAAGACAAGTGAGTCCTGTCCTTGGCCTTGCAGATGTTTGTATTCAAGAGGGCATCTTTTTTCTAGTCTCATGTGGTTCCTTCAGAGTTGAGCTATAATTCGAAAATAGTATCATAAGAGTAAATGCAGGAAAGATTAAGAAGTAACAAAAATCTATTATCAGTATTTAATCTGATAATTAATTGTTATTAGCAGCATTATTTTATGTATATTAGATGGAAGAAGTGTGATAAATAACTCTGGGTCATTCTGTCTAGATACAGCATACATAAAGGCTACAAATCTTTGACTTCTGTGGGCACATTTAAGGTTCCTAACACTAGTGAATAGTGTCATTGAAGATACTGTAGAGTATGTGTGCCTGGTAGGCCTGATACAGCAACTACAGTGGATCTGCCCCCTCTAGAGTTTTAATTAGTTGATTCACTCTGAATTGTCTTTGGTGTCTTAGTTTCCTTATACAGAGAAAATATCTGGGTGTTAGAACACTCAGCCCTTTGTGAAATCAGATTCCTCAACATCTAAATAATACCAGAGAGCTGCTTAAAAAAAATCTCTACCATAGCACATTAGTGCAAATGTATGCCACATGCAAACTGTGTTGAACAGAGTAACATAAGGACTTAATTTGGCCTGCTAATTAGACTGGAGAAAGAGATTGTGGCCTGACAGCAGCTGTGGGAAGAAAGAATGAACAAACTCAGACTTTTTGTTCATCTGGTCATGCTTTTCATCCTTGTTTAACTGTCCAGCAATTCTTGTGCATATATTGTATTATTCTTTAAAATCTATCCTGCAAGTGAATGCAGATAGTGAGGAACTGCTGTTTCTTTCTACCCCTATGGTTTCACACCCCTGTGAATGCCAGGATTAAGGTGATAGGGTACCTGCCCTTGCATTAGTGCCAAATGTTTTCCTTGGGCTTTTTTTGGAGGAGTAATCACATCAATTTATTCATGGAAGGTCATGGTGCTTAGTTCTGAGGAGGAGCATGCACTTGCCTTTTTACCATGCTTCTGTTTTGTGTATTTTTGTGGAGTCCAAGGGCCTATTATCTAATAGTTAATCCCACTGACAGTGTGATTTAATAAGAGGAAAGAATGATATGGCTGCATCCTGCCCATTATGCCCTTAGGAAGAGATATTTATTTGCTGTCAGATGTCACTGATGGAGCATTTGGCTTCCTTTCATCAAGTGACAATTGCAGTTTTAAGAGTACAGTGTAGAGTGCCACTTTAAAGCCAAACATCTCAATTCACAAGTGAGGGAAGGATAAAGTTGTGCAGCTGGAGGATGCTATTTCTTCTCAGCAGCTGTCATTGAAAAGGCATGTGAATGCTGTAGATGTCAGGTGTCCTAAATACTCCATGCAGAGTTTGTCACGTGCCTGGTAATGTCATGTGAAGTGTTGGAAAGAAGTTTCTGTACACATTAAAATCCTTCTCTAGGCAAGCTTGCCCTGGAATTTGCTGTACTGAAATTTTAGAAAATAAGGAATTAATGTAAGATCTGCAGCAAGCTGTCCATGTTTTACCAGAGTCACAGAGCCTTTTTATGTCATTCAGATCAAAATGCTTGATTTCAGTAGGAAAAATGTCCATGACAAGTCCTCTGCCCTTGCCCCAACTCCCCAAATCCATAGATGTACCTGCAAGGTAACACATGCATCTTCTGAAGACAGATGCATATATGCAGTGGTGGCCATGAATTCAAATGGGGATAAAAGAGTATTCCAATATAAGACAAGACTTTACACTGTAAGACTATAAACTGTAAGTTTTCCTTCTATGCCTCTTCACCTTTTCTCTCCCTTTTTTACTGGGAGCACACTTCATCAATGGGATAGAAAAAAAAACCAAAAAAACAAAAAAAACGAGCAGCTGAACAGCTGAAGCCATGAGGAGCAGCCAGGTCTTTTCACTTGATTCAAACTCCTGTCTTTTTCTAACAGGTCCTTGCTTGGAGAAGTACAATGGTTGACAGAGCTGAAGCATGGAGGTAGCTGGGAGATCTGTCTATATGAAGGATCCCAAGTCTCAGGTGTGTGATTGGTACATTAGGTACCTGAGATTGCCTGTGGAGTGATTCCCAAGTTTGCATATATTTTGGTCTTCAATAAAGTAGATGGGTGTTGAGTTGCACTCATTTTGCCTCTCTTTCTGGAATATATTCAGTGTGATCTGTGCTTTATAGCATCTGCACTATCAACATATAGGAGCACTGATTCATCAGTGGAGAAAAACATGAATTTAGGAACTGTTCAGGTCTGATAGGTCTGGTGACAGCTGGGGGCAGGAAAGGGTGAGGTTTGAATCTTATTTAGTGATATGTTTGGCCTTGGACTCTGGTGTTAACATAAAGGTTTTCTGTAATGTCCTATTCCTTTTTTGGTTGTCACTGGTTGGCTTTCTCTGTGTACCAGTTCTGTCAACTACTGAAATCAGAGTGTCTCTTCCTATTCCAGCTGGCAGTTGCCAAAGCTATCTGAAACAGAACTGGGTATACAGAAGAACATGTCAAGATGTATGTCAAGATGATGTTATGTGAAGATGTAACACTGGAAATATAGGGATGTTTATTGATGCAGGGGCCACTAGGCACTGAGTGCTGAAATTATGCTAAAAGAAGCAAGGCAGATGGGGAGAGAGAAGAAATCCCCACTTGTCAAACATCACATCATTATAGGTGGGTGTAAAGAGTAGCAGGTAGCATCTTCCAATCGATTAGTCCCTCTGCACAAGGAATCCTTTGATAACACATGCCTGTGGTTCATTTAATTGATTTTTAGATGAAAAATATGAAAAAGTTATTTACAATGTGGATCACTGCATTGACTTCATATCACATTTTATGAGGTAAGGAGTACTGGGTGCTCACTATACCAGTCTCCCTTCTGTGCTCATGATCATAGGACATTTTGAGAGGTTAGATCAAGGCCAACAAGGAGAGTGAGCTATGGAACTACCCATAATGTCTTAATCATTTTGCATTGCAGATGGAAAATCCATGATTATTATGGATGACTGGAGTAATAATCTGCATGCAAGTCTCCTCAGAACTCATGATTTCACTTTGTGTCACAATGGAATGCAATTGGTTCCTTGCTGCACGTAGAGACTTTTTTGGGACATTTCCAAAAGCTGTTCTGTACTTAATAATTCTTAATATAGTTGTAATGATTGATAAATATTGTGTTTAGATTTGAGCATAAGATTTGTTTTCCAATTTGTATGAATGGTAAAGAAAAAATCTTAACAAATTGACTGAATATCTGGCCTTACAATATTCAGTGATACATTTGTATGGTATGTTTACCAAATGTGACTTCTAAGATGAAAGTGTGGTTTGATTTCCATGGAAGAGTAACAATGGCAGGAAGAAAGGGATGCAGAAATGTCAATCTTCAGAATAATGAGAACAAGCTATGTTTGTATTATTTCCTGTGCTTAAGTTTCATTACAGCTATTTTCCCAATGAATACATTGCATAGTATGCTATTTCCTCTTCTCATTACCATCTTTGTCATGGAGAGGAGGTTATAGAATCTTAATGATTCAGTTATTTTGGTTATTTAAACCTTTTTGTTAGTCTCTGTATTTTGAATGACCTCTCTGTTTCACCTCTTCCCTAAAGTTACTGAATTCGAGAGTAGGAGTTGCTTTCAAATTAAATTACTCAACAAGAAAAAGGGCAAGGTAGTTCAGATTGCTATTATCACAATTGCAGAGATTAAAGCAAAAATGAGAAAAATTTTTTTAAAGAAAGAAAACACACAGTCAGAATCTTCACTAGCTTTTCACAGCAAAGCAGAGGAAACAATAGTAATTCTTATATGTGAGTCTGAGTCAAAGCTCACTGGAAGTTACAGGTCCCCGCATACCAGTGCTAAAGAGATTGTTTAGGCTTCAGACACTATCAAATCAGGGGTAGGCAAAAAATTCAGGTCCAAAGCACTGATAATCACTAACACTGTGGTCTTTAAAGGTTTTGCCATCTTAAAAAATGCAAAAATATGGCTGGTTACGTGCATTTGAAATATTTCAGGAATGATAATTTATAAGACTTATTTGTATTCAAATGAGAGTAGAACAGATCCCTCTACAATAGGATTCAAGGTGCTTGTCCAGTGATGTGGATTGAAACAGACTGCAGTCTGCTTGGGATCCATAGTCCCTGGACAAAAGACTGTGTTAAAAGTGCTTAGTAAAAACCAAATATTTGTATCAAGATGAAAAGTATGTTGCCACACAGTGTGACTGAATGTGTTCTGCCAGCCAAATAACTCTCACCATTTTTTAAATGGCATAACTGAGTAGTCTGTGATGCTTCACAGACATCTGAGATACTCAACCAAGAACATTAAATGGTAAAAGCCAAGATTAAGGATTCAGCACTTTCCAGTGTCATTAAGACCCTGAATGTGTTCAACTGACCATTCTAAATGGTAAATACACTTCACAGGCATATGCCCTGTCCTTTCTATAAAGCTTGTTTTCCTACAGTGGGCAGGAAGATTGCATGAGACACTCTTGGAAAATGCACAAGCAACAAATACAGGGAAAGATTTTACCTGCAAAGAATTTTTGGAGTATGAGGTTGCTTTATTTACTCACATTCTCCAATCTTCATCTAAATAAATAAACTACTGTCATGGGATATGCTGCAGTACTGAGAATAAGCTTTTATACTCTTTCATCCTGAGAAGTTTCAACAGATACAGTTTACCTCTCAAATGAATTTAAACTTGTATTGTCACTGCCTTGCATTCTGCACCTATTGCTTTTGTATTGCAGTTCCACGCCTCAATAGACACTTTGATTGTCTATATCTGCTACTTTGTTCACATGAGTCTCACTATAATCTGTATTATCAAACCCTTAATTTTAATACTAAAACTCAACATGCATTGCTACAATGATTATTAACTTAGAGATATGGCAGCCAAAATTATATTTTGCTTTCTATTCTCTCTTTTTTTAATGTGTATGTGCATGGTAGGCAACAATCCACTTAGTTCAAGAGCTCAGCTTAATAAAGGAAGCCTTTCAGAAGGGTGTTGTGGGTACAGCTGCAAACATTTCCACAGGTTTGATTACCATGCTATACACAGCCGTAATAATATACCTTGGCTACCCTTGGCTTGGTTATTATTTTAAATTAGTAAGATCTGAATCTTAACTTCAGCACAAAATATAACTGCAATTTAACAAATCTTCTAAGCATGTAGTTGATCTTAAACACATTTCCTAAAAATGAATGTTAAATATTTTGCAGGGCTGAGGTTTTAAGACTTGATCTTAAGTCTTAAAACTTCAGACTTTAAGACTGATTTTTATCTGAAAGGAATAAACCTCTCTACAGTTCTTAATGTTTATTCCTCTCTTTATTCTACTATTTGAAATAATTTCAAACAAGTTCAGCTTAGTTTCCCGAAGGAAGAAAGCTAATGAAATAATTGCTAGATTGATATGTATGTTGATACATGTGTTTTACTATTACTTTCTCTCTTCTCCTTACAACTACTGAATTTTTCAGCCTATTCCAGTCAGTGTGAGAAAAAAATAGTACTGCCAAAGATGAATTTTGAGACACTTTCTAAAATATATAGCTGGGTGGAGACAGAAAAAATGTCCTTCTCTTGGCCCAAGGAAGACTGCAGTATGAGCACCTGATACCCAAAAATATACCATAGAACTCAACTGTAGAACCCAAATTCATAGGAAATCATCTCTACTGTTACTTTTTTTTTGTTGTTTGATTGAGATCTAAGGATGACTGGTTTTGGAAGGTGTTGGGGTGATGAGAGCAGGTGTTTTCCATTTAGAGACTCCTAAAAAAACTAGACTATTTGAAGTTATTTCAGTCAAGTATGAAGAGATATATCAGTGGGCTGTGCTTATGATATTACAATTTCTGGAAATAAATACTTTGCAGGGATGATAAGTGATAAGGACGGGGAATAAAAGGAAGCAAATGTAAAACTGGGTTAGGAGAGTTACTTCACAGAATGAAGTTTCAGTTTTGTTTCTTGCTGTGTGGGTTTGTTACTTAGTTCTTTTAATTTAGAATTTATTATTATTTAATAAAGATTAATTATACCTCGTAATGCATGCCCCAATGCTGACTTCCAGCCTGTCTTCTACTCCTTCAGCAAGAATATTAAAGTAAAGGGAATCTAAGTAGATAACTGAAGGCTCTGCTGAAAGTGTCTGGTTATATCTCCAGAGCCCAGTACTATGAACAAACCTACTTGGTACCAGAAGCACCACAGTCATTCTAATAAAATAATCTTTCTGAGATTAAATTACCCTCAACAAGTGACTTGAAACTGTAGTACATATTATAGGTATATCCTCTGTCAAGATAAGGATAACAATCTCTGGTTCCACAATTTATACTTTTGGTGACACCCTGGAATATTGTCTCCTTTAAAAGAAGACAAAAATGTCACTTCTAATCTGACAGAATACACTGGTTTATTGTGCTAGCCCCTGGATATAGGCTTTTAAATATGTACAGTATAAGAAGTATGTACAGTATAAGAAACTTAACACAACCCTTTTTCTTTAAAGAAAGATGATGTGTAAAGAAAGAATCCCATACACTGAAATGGGAACATAAACCAGAAGCCATATATTTCACATTTTAATTGTTTTGGGGATGTACTAGCACCACAATTTTCTAATGCATATTTTAAAACTAATTGGACCACATTGTTTATTTGTATGCAGAATAAGAACCATTCACATTTCGTCTTGAGGTCACTATGTCTGCTAATTTCCATATGCTTATGAACATCTAGTGAAACACAGAATTACGTTTTAGTGTCAGAAAAACATAATCATGTCCAATAAAGCAAAATAGTCTACACTAGTCCTCTTTATGGGTTCCTTTAAAGTAGAAGCTTTACAAACTCCTAACAAGAAGACTAGAAAACAAGAAGGATATCAAAGATTCACTTAGATGAAAGATTTTCTTTACCAAATTAATGTAAAGAAGCGGCATTTATAACTGTTAATCCTATATTTCCCCTCCCCCTAACTAAATTCAGTCATCTATCTAACTCACACTTCAAAATTTGCATTTGAGCTTCGTGGTAATAATAATCAAGTGAGATAAATCAAATTAATATCCTTGCAGATACAGTTAGTTTAATAACTTTGGCATTTCCATTCCTTTTTCGTCTGCATTATCACAATTTGATAACTGCAGCAAACCAATGCCTCAGTGAACTTCCCTTTGTGCCCAGCACGAAGAGATTAGGATTTCTAATTTTATTGCTTAAATTGTCATATCTTGCGTTATATAGCACCTTTATTGCAAAAGGAAGCCAGATGCTTTGATATAAAGAGGAATGACATTTCTCAGAGTTGATATGTATGTACTTTTAGTGTGGAACAGAAATCTTTCTCACAGACACCAGTAATATCATACAACCATTAAAACAGAATGCCCAGAGAACCTGGATTAGCATGTAATAGTTTTGCTGTGATCTTGGAGCTTCCAGGAAATACAGGACATATACTTAAATGCAGATATATAAATACTCATGTATATTCAGAGGTTTTGATGTTGATGTTCGTAGGCTGTTGCTGAGAGCTGTTCTGCTTTTATAGCCTGAATATTTGGGCTTCAGATGAATGGAATGCAGACGGGCTGCAGAGGACAAATCTGCTTTTTAACCTAGGGCCACTGAGCAGGACCATGAAAGTCCTGTTGCAACATTGCCAACACACTGCGGTTTCTATGCATTCTCAGTTCTGGAATTACTGGATTTGAGTGAGGACAACTCCAGCACTCTTCAAGATGATCCTCTTGGATTATGTGCCATGAAGAGCTTTTCTGTAATAATTTTTTGTATTTCTCAGTATGAACCAAACACCAGTTGCATGCATACGTATATGTAGAAACACTCCCTTTAAGGAACCTTAAAGATCATCTGGTCCCAACCTCCCCACAGGAGACACCTCGCACTAGACCAGGTTGCTCAAAGCGCCATCCAACCTGGCCTCAAACACTGGCAGGGATGTAGCAGCCACATCTTCTCTGGGCAGCCTGTGTCAGTATCTCACCACCCTCACAGTGAAGAACTTCTTCCTAATATCTGATCTAAATCTACCTTCTGTCAGTCTAAAGCCATTCCCTCTTGTTCTATCATTACATGCCTATGTAAAAAGCCCTTCTTGTTGGCTCTTTAGGTCCTGGAACACTGCTGTAAGGTCTCCCCTGAGCTTTCTCTTCTGCAGTCTAAACAACCCCAAAGACTTACTCCATGTAGCATGCCAGGCTTCCAGCAAGTAAAGTGAAATGGCTGTAACCCTGTTCATTACTCACTGCTGTATCTGGTGAGGTTTTCCCTCCTCATCTCATGAGGACATTTTCCTGACAGCTCTGGAAAACTCAGTCTCTACTCTCCCCTAGCCTTACAAAGCCCAGCATCAACACTGGTTTCTTTGGTTTTTTGTTTTGCTATTTTTTTCTTTTTTACCCTTCATGACTGACATCTGTCTTTGCCATCCATTTTCTGCAGGACACAAGGACCCAAATAGGATGTCCTTCTCAGCAGAAAGGACAGGTATCTGTGGGAGTTATGCAGTGGTAATTGTTTTGGGTCAGCTATCTATTAACACTGGCAGTTTAAGACACTGTGTCCATAATTGTCCTATGTATGTTTACAGAAAAGATTAATATATACACATACAAACCTTTCAAGCCCATATGTGGGCTGGCTAATAGTTTACAAAGTGATATCAACTAGCTTAGTCCTCCCACTTATCCTTGCCCCTGCTGCTGAGTGTGCCTGGAGCAGTTTATAGTGGAAGGGTTATTCATTATATGAATAGGCAGGACTTTGGTCCTCAGGGCCATTCAAGGTGCACAAGAAGGGAACAATCCATTTGAGGGAAAGAATTTCAATTCCTCACTCCATCCTAGACTTGTACATGACCTTGGCCAAATCTTATATACTTTGCTTTTCACATATAGTCAGGCTCAGTTCTGAAAGGTGGCTGGTTCTGGGAGTGAAGTTGACTGATCTGAGTTAGGTGCCTAATGTACGGGAAAATTTAAGCATCTCAGACAGAGATTCATTTTGCTTATGCTCCATGTCAACTTATTAGAACAGTTAATTAAATCCTTTTCTTCTTTGAAGGTACAGAGAAAGGCTACGGAGAGACATAGTCCCCATCTTTTATATGGTGTTTGAGAAGTGAAAGCTTTCCATCAGACAGTAGAAGACCTGGGTAGACAGATTTTGTAGGTGTTTCCAAGTTTCTATTTTGATAAAGCATAGCAAAGGCTCAAAATAAGTGGGAAAGTTAAAGAGATATAGAAGGATGAACACACTGTGGTTTTCTTGTAATTAATTTCAATAGTTTTCCCTGTGAGCACAATGTCACAATTTATTACATTTGGTGTAAAAAAGGCTTTTTTTTTATTTAGCAGTGAAAGAGAGTGGGCATACAAAAATTACATACACACAAAATTACATTACTTTTGATACTAATATGATTCCAGAAACACTTGAATGTTGCTGTGTTCAAGTACACTCTGCTGAAATAGTTTTAGTTCCTCGAGGCCCTCCTGAGGCTGCTCTGACAGGCTATTTAACTCTGCTGAGTTTGTTGACAGCTGAAGCTAAACACATTCAGCCTTTGCAGAAGAGTTTAAGCATACCGGTAATGAAAGAAATGGAAAAACAAAGATTTGTATATCTAAAAATAAATAAATAAATAAATAAAATCCACCCTTTAGGATTTTTTTAAAGGATCATTAATATTGTGGTTAAAGTTTTTCTAATGGAAGGCAGGGACTTCCATTAGGTTGCTGGGGGAAGACGTTCAAGGCCCCGAGGACTTGTGTCTGTCTGTCAGACAGGGTCTCTTTTTGCAAAAATTTATTCCCTGTTGAAAATAATAATCATAAACAGAGTTCATAAATTAGTGACAATTTATAACTCTAACTGAAAAAATATTATCCAGGACATCACACAAGACCAAGAATTAAAATATGAAGAGTTTTCAAAACTCTCTTTAAGTTGGTGATTGACCCTGGAATAAACTCCAGGAATGTCTATGACTGGCTCCCTTCAAGATCAAATACTGTACTTATTTGATAAAATAAGTTCTGTGAATACATATTGACTTTGCAAGTGTTTCAAAGCTTTTAGAAATATTTTAGCATGAGAGAAAAAATAACATAACAGAATTACATTGGATACTGAATTTCTCTTGCCCTGATGGTGTGTGGCTTACAGAAGTTACACTGTCCCTAAAAAGGTAATAATATATGTTCACTGCTTCACACTGCGTGATCATTCTATGTAATACATGTTCAAAAATGAGAAATGGCTTCATTGGTAGCTCAAGTTTTTCCTGAAGAGGTTCAAGCCCATATGCTCCTCTCATTTGACCCCATGTGAACCTACTGATCTATATACAGCCTTCTTTGAGCCTCAGTGGCCTGAGAGCATCAAGTGAGTCAATATGAAATTTATTTTTATTCGGATGTCACTCTTTTGGGACTTCTCTAAATGACTTTCCTATGTATTTGACATGGTCTAAGAGGAAGGATATTTGAACAGTTACTCTGGATTGTTCAGCACAAGATAACTACTTACGTGTTGTAACTTGATGGTAGACCTGAGCTTTTTGATTTAGAAACAGTCACTGAAATTACTGTGTGTGACAATCACTGTCTCTTAAGGTAAATGAGAGCAGTTAAGTGATAGCAGGTATTAAGTGGCAACTGATACAATGGGGTTGCTACTATAAACACTGGTAGCCAATCTTGGCAGCCTCAATTTTCTGGAAAGCAGTCTTAGAACCTGAGGAATCTAATGAACAGAGAAGGAGAATAAGCAGCCAAGAGAAAAACAAGCAGAAGGGACCAGAAGAAAGATAGAGAAATATGTGCAGCATGGCTGAAGGAAAACCAAAGGGGGAAAAAGAATGTTTGGGAGCAGAATTATTGTTAAAAAGACAGATTTAGAATAATGAAAGAAGTTAAAAAAAAACCAAACCCAAACCAAGCATTCTATTGTTCCTGTCACATCATGGATTTATGCTTTTCCTGATAAGGAAGATGGGTTGTACTGGAGCAATCACAGACTCTCTCATCTATTTATCCCCATAACGAAACAATTGAGAAAACCCCAAATATCTGTTTAACTATGTGGACAAGAAGAATAAGGATATAAAAGAGAGAACAATATTTTCAGCTGTGGAATTTTCTAGATAGCCAGTGAAATGCATTGTTCAGCTGAGTTTTGCATAAGAAATACATTTATGTTGCATTTCTAATGCAAATTGCCTGTATTTTACATGGACAGAATGAATCCTTGCTGGCTTGATCTTCAGCTTTTCAAATCAATAGAAAGACTCTAATGTATTTTCAATAGACTCTGGAGCAGGCCCTTCCTCCCATGCACTCAAAGTGATTTACAATCAATTTATGGCAAGAATACACTTCAGGAAGCCTGAAATCTACAAATATGCAGTTTCATGGGGAAGCTAGCATCAATCGCCTAAAAATAGTCTCAATTTCAATATACTGATCCAGATGCCCGCCTGTGAAGAATTTACTCTCTGTGCATATGCTATCTAGCTTTTAGTGGGTTGAGCAAAAGAGGCAGAAGACTATGTTTAAGGAAGAGATGACAAGTGCCTCTTTTTATCAAATGTTCTCTGCACCAAAATGGAAATACTCAAGGAGTTCATTTTGATGACATGCTATTTCTTCCCCCCCACAAACTTGTC
Source organism: Bolborhynchus lineola (assembly GCA_025448015.1). Classification (NCBI taxonomy): domain Eukaryota; kingdom Metazoa; phylum Chordata; class Aves; order Psittaciformes; family Psittacidae; genus Bolborhynchus; species Bolborhynchus lineola. Next base: position 19,464 of record JAOEHX010039041.1, on the reverse strand, counting down.
AGGCAACTGATTCCAGAATTGTTATAGAGAAATGGATCAGCCGCTTGCATTCATACAGATGGTCTGTTCTATATGGTCTGTTCTAATGCAGTGGCTTGGATTTATCCCCCTGGCTGTATCTGTACCTTATGAATTGGGAGATTTTGCAGCTCCTGGCTGTGGAGGCATGCACCAACAGTGTCCCAGCTCCTTGCTGAGCTAAAACTTAGAAGAAATACCTTCATCCCTTTGTGCCTCAGTGTCCATGCAAAAAAACCCATTAATGAATAATTCACATGCCCTGGCTGGAAGGGGAGACACAGTTACACTAAGAGATCCACCAATCTGAGCAACAAGGGGATGAGGAGAGAAGATGTTTTGCAGAGTTCATGCCCCCAGTGATATAGACTTATAACACTAATTGGGGAATAGAGTATATATGCTAAATCCCTCAGTATTCCTAGTATTTAGAAAGAGGAGAGAGCCTGAAAGAGTCAGTGAGCAGGATGAACTAATAGAAGATGGACTAGCAAATCCAAAGAGGCACAGAATATTTTGGACTTCAAAAGTAGGATAAGACAAGATGATTAGGAAAGAAAATTTATCACTCTGAGGAGGCAGATGGGGGACAATAGGCAGTTCAGAGCTGAAAACTACCTGGAGCAGTTTGTGAATAGAAGAGGAGAAAATGGGTGAGGATGAAGGATTAGTATTCTGCCTTAGCAGCTGATAATTTACTGTTTAGCGTCTGACTCCTTGCAGTGTGAAATAAGGGAATTTGGGGAGTCCTGATTGGGGTTGAAAGGTGTCATGGGAGTCTTGTGTTCCAGCAGTGCTTTTGTTTGCTGTGTGAGTTAAAGCACATTGTATCAAATTCGTACTATTATGATTCTGATGGGACAGCAGGAAAACTGGTGGAGATACTGATTAAAAGGTCCCTGGCAGATTTAACTATTCCATATTTAGTAGCATAAGAAAATTGCAATCAACCTTGTAATACCTTTACAGAGAACCTAGCTCAGGGATGAACAGGCAAAAGGACAAAAGTGTTGGTACACAACTAACAATCTGTGTTAGTCAAACAGTTAATCCTAAAGTAGTCATGAGACAGAGCAATGCTGGAAATCCTAACCCTGCTAAAGCAAACAGCAAAGCTCTGGACAGAGTCACCCCCACCATGACTGTAAGAGAGAATGATGCATTTCATTGTGAAATGCCTGATATGAGGGCTTGGCACCATGAGTATTTGAGCAGATTCCTTTGTATCAGACCTCTAGAAGGCAACTCTGTCGATCAAGGAGGATGCCCAGAACAATGATGAGATTTGCAGTGAAGATACTGTACACTCACTTGGGTACCTGACAGTGCAGCCAGCAAGAAATCTGTGCTCTGGAAGCCGATGCAGTGACCATTTTATCCCTTGCAAATGATAGGAAAATACTTTTCCCTTCCCTTTATTTTGTTGATATAAACCCAGGATTTCCAAACGGTTTCAACCCAACAAAAATAAAGCTGAAATATACCCAGGCATTTGGATACCTGTATTTGTATACTGCAAATAGCTGCCAGCATCCTATTGCTGTAGACAGGCATCTCATTGAGTCAGCGGAGAACAGAGCCAGCACCTGGTGTGAATGCACCTGCCAGCAAGGGCTTCCTGGGATGATTTCCTTCTTTTTCTCTCCCTCTGTCTCTGTTTTAAACCACTCCCCACCAACTCCACCAACTGTTGATTAAGAATAGTCACTGTTTACAGCCTTATCCCTCCAGACTGTGGAAGAAGTACATGAGGAGATTGCTTCCAGCCCACAGGCTGGGTGCTCCCTGGCATTTGCAAACTCCTGCTGTAGAATTGCAACCTATAAAGAATATAAAATGTTGCATAGAGCTGGGGTCTTAGTGGGATTACATGGAGGTTGCTGCTTGGTCTGTGGAAGGAACAGAGACAGATACATAAAAAATAAAATATTGAGGGAATAACTGTGCATTTATATAAAGTGAGTCTTTTTCTGAGTATCCTTTCTTTCACCAGATTAGAAGAATTTTAACAATGCTATTCTTAAGTCAGCAAGAACATAACTCCTAGAAAAGAAACATGTTGGAAAAGGATTTTTCTCCCTATCATTTTTGCTCTTATTTTTACATCCCATTTCATCCCTAAATCTGTTGCTTCTAGGCAGTGAATCCTGGCATACACTGCCCCGCAAATGCATGTTTAGGTACTGATAGTTCAGCTCTGGACTCTTCTTTTCTTCCAGACCAGATGTTCTGCTTCTCCCTGGTAATGGTTAACATGGCGCTACCTCATTATACACCTCTCTCTGGAAATTATGCCAGTGCTACTTCAGCAGCAGCCAAGAGCTATGCAGAATCAATGAGACAGCTGGCTCCCTCCCCAGGGATGGAAGGCTTTGCCTTTTGGATTCAGTCAGTCACTGTAAGCTGAGATCCAGGATGCCATGAATGATTTTTTGTACACAGGTGAGAACAAAAGAGCTTTGAAAACCCACTTCAATATAATCTGGGGATGTGGGGCTCAGTTGATTAAAAAAAAGAAAAAGTACACATACACAGTCCAGTTGCATTTTCATCTTAATTGATTTTTGTATGAGATGGAGAAGTGAATTTTGTTGAACAAAAGCATTCATAGAAATCTTTTCTTTACATACCATTAAGCAAGGAGATTTTTGCATGCACAACAGCTGTGTTGTGTTTGCAAAAATCAAATAATTCCCTTATAAAGCTCACAAAGCGTAAATTGATCTCTTTGATCTTGACCGCAACATATGCTAATGCTCAAATATCCAGGGAAGAAGGGAATGAGATAATGCAAACAAAATAAACACCTGGTTAATAGAAAGCATTTGTAAACTAGGGCTTGGGCTAGTCCAGTCTGTAGTTAGTATATTTACTTTTGGGGGAAAAAAAATATGAGAACAAGAAATTTAAGACTTTGAAAGGAGAGTTTAAACAGAAAGAATTTGGGTTTATTCTGTGAAGTCGAATTAAGGCTCAAGTTGGAAAATTCCCCTGAAAATAAATGAGAATGGGCTGCATTTAATTTTCTTTCTACAGTGTGTATACCTACTTTCACAGAGGAACTTGACAAAACCCATCAAGAGTAAAGCAGTCCATTTCTACAAACACTGTATAACTAAAGCAGACTGTAGGACTCTCAAGATCATTCCTACCTTATGACACTGCCTAGCTGATTTACTCTGTATTTTTTACTACATTCCCTTACCTTTGACACTGTATTTAAATTAGGACTAGAAGGTTAGGGACTATTCTTTGTTGCTACTTGAAAGTTTTTCAGTCATGCTGGATGCTGCCAGAAACAAACATTAACCATAGCCATTATCCTTCCAAGGCAGTTGATCCTCTACTGTAATAACTAGAGATGTTTCCAATGCCTCTCTCTGCTAGGACTGCCTGGAATAACATATAACTGTGCCCTGTCTTTGCTAAGTTTGTTGAAAACAGTGTTAACACCTGATTTTAAACACATTCCTTCATTTCACCTCACAGGTTTAATTTTTCTTGGATGGCAAGTCTCCAGACCTGCAAAACGCAGTGAAATACAAATGAAAATGAAAGGTACCAATGAAAACTAGGCATCTGCCATCTTTTTCATGAGGAATTGCACTAGCTGTGTGATTGCTGACAGACATCTCTCTGTGTTTCTTTTTCTTCTTCCTTTGGTATTCAAAGCAAGCACTAGTTTGCCTGAATAGAAAGAAATACAGCTGAGTCACATGTCTTCAAAGTGGCTGCAGAAAAAGACCTGAGAACATATTAATACAACAGCCATCTTTCACAATAGTTTTTATATGTCCTGTAGAGATCATGCCTGGCAGAGAGAGCTATTTCCTTTAAAGAAAAGCACTGTAGTTGGTTTTTCTTTCCTGTCTGGGTTCTTTTACATTGCTTAATCAAAGCCAACATTTTTTTTGGGGTGTGGGGCGGGTGGAACTAGGTGATCTTTAGGTCATTTCCAACCCCAGCTATTCTATTCTATGATTCTCATCTCAAAAAATAAAGGAAACTGAAATGTCAAGAAAAAAATGATGATCTTTATTTCAGCCAAGATTTGCCAATTCCTTGTAAATATACAGATTGTCTGTATACCCATGGTGCTTTTTATCTCAATCCTCTTAAAAAAAAAAAAAGTTTAAACTTCACAACATTCCTGTGAGGCAGGTAAATCTTTTCATAAAAGGATTATTTCACCCTTTACTGAGATACAGTCACCTCCAGTGTGAAACACTGTGGTTGCTTAACTGCCTGTAGCCACACAGCACAAGAAGTGAGGGAAAAGGAAATGAAAACCATCCCAACCAATTTAATTTTAAGGAGAAAATAGATATATGGAATGTAAAGTTCACAGCTGGGATTTCACCAGAGTAGAGGAAATAGCATACCAAAGAGAAAAGTTATACAGACTGCAAGTAGGTGTAAAACTCATGGGTTTACACTTTATATGGGAGATGGAATCCTCTGCAGGTCATTGCTCCTCACATTGTCCTGCAATATCAACCCAAGGATTTGTGTTACAGAGGAAGACACAAGCTTCTAAATTGCCATTTCTCCTTCCCGAGGAATCTGGATTCTCCTTAGAGGTTTTCTATGCAAATACCACCTGTACATCACTGATGAGCTAAGATGTGCAAGGTGGCAGGTTGCAGCAGATGTTTGAAAATGGCATAGCAGAAAAATACCAGGGAAAAGGTTGTCTACCAAAAAGGTTTATTCACTTTCCCTAGAGCCTCACAACCCATATCTGCCTGTTTATCCATTGTTCTGTAGTGACTGGAAATGTTTAGATGCCGTAGAATCATTTGCACAATTTTCCCCATCTGGGAATGGGCTCTTATGCTCTAGGACGGAGAAATGAGAAATGACAATTCACAGCCCCGAAGAGGCCAAAAGATATGTGTTTTGGACACATAGAATGAAGGATGAAACCCATTAATGGAAACTCCATATCTTTTCTTTTCTATTCAGTTTGAAAGGAAACCAAATGACTTTTTCTGTGAATGATTTATCAGAAACCACAACAGCCATGTTCAGAGCTTGAATAACCTCTTTTTCTTCACACCTCTTCTGTAAATTGCATATTTATTCCTAACTTCCCCAGGTAAACCTAGCAACCTGCTGGACTGTTTATGGGTGGTCTTCATGCTGCCATGTCAAGTTACAGCTATTTCCAAGCTAACCCAGGACGTTCCTCTTGTGTTAGGAAGTCTGCAGGGGACCCTGGTGGGAAGGTGTGTGTTGATCACATGTGTGGTTTCTATTTGTTCTCAGCTAGAGGAAATGATTTTAAACAGCATTGTGTGCCTTGCATTGTGTTGATAGGGCATAAAGCTGTCAAATGTTCTGCAGTTTAAAGAGGACAACAGCACTGGTAACTGTGGAGATTTCAAATAGATACTGATTTCTGAGCAACATAGAGAAGAACCAGTGTTACTTTTTTCTGGTCAAAAGAAGTGGGAACTGAAGTACCTATTGCATGAAGAAAGTAAAGACCCTTGAAAATCCAGGCCCAAAGATGTTGACCAAGTCAGTCTATGTGCTGCAGAGGAACATTCAGCTGGAAACCATGGCAGCAGCTCCCAGGGAAGTGCTGCTAACTGCCCTAATCCATGATCAGTCCTGTGACAATAGAACATGGGGATGGCTACCTCTGACTCCAGCAAAGCAAGGAGAGCTAGGAGAAGCAATGGCCAACTTGCCTTCCAGCAATCAGCAGTGAAGGCCTTCACCTTGCCTACAAAGTGAGAAGCAGACAGATTTTCCAGGAGAAAAGGATGACAGGAAATGAACAGTTTCTACTCCGAAAGGAACAGAGATGTGGCCTTTAAGCAGAGACACCACGTTTATATGGTAGAGTGTCCAAGATGTACAGTTTTCACAGCACTGCAAAAACTTGGAAGCTAAAAATTTGAAAAATTATGCGTAGCTGTAATTCAATTTCAGTTTTATATACTGGAAATTAGTGATGATACCATAGCTATGGAAAGGTCTCCAGCTACTGGCAGTGTAAAAAGAATAACCTAGCAGTCTTTCCTTTTATTCCATAGATGCTGAGGTCTATTATACTATTCTGTAACAGATAGATAGAATACTTGTTTTGAGTCCATGATCTAATGCTCAGAGGGGGTTCTCAAAATCCAGGAGCTGAGACAGTGAGAAAGGAGTCAGTTCTCTGCATGAGAAAACTAAAATGATTTCAATGGAGTTTTGCAGAATAGACCAAGCTGGTATCTCCTACAGTTTAGTCAAGTGATGCCTGGACCCAATGTGTATCAAATCTTCTCACAATTTCTTTGATGTATATTCCTATCTCCTTCTCTGCTTTCTGACTGTGTGAGCTTCTTTATCTTCTACTCTGGTACTTTGCTTGCTTTCTCTTTAGAGAGAGAGAGGAAAATGTTCTGAAGACTTATTACTTTATCCCCAAGGCAATACTGGAATGAAGACAAGGGACATCATTGTTGAAAGACAGTAAGATGATGGAATGCAATGAGAAATACACTCAGGGAATGCCAGCTAATGCTCACAGCCCTCTCAAGATAGTTGTAGCACAGAGCATTTTGCATTTGTCAGAACCAATCATCCTGAAATCATTATGGTACTTAACAAAGAGTTTATAGCTATGCATATTTTACTATATGTTTAAGAAATAATGCAGAAAGAAGTAATGCAAAGGCAAATGAAATTTCTGATTATTATCAATAAAAGCCTAAAAAAGTTAAATAGGACTGTGGATAACCAGAGTTGTTGTTTCATATGAATGTTACTTACTTGAGATAACCAGGACTCCCTTCAAAAAAAGGTCTTCTGAAACATATTGACCAAATATTGCTTTATTAGGACTTTAATAGGTCACTTGTTGCTACTTAGTTGTTCCTATGTAGTCGCACACCTACTCAGGGAAGCCAAACAGGCACTGTCTTCAAAAGGTATAATATGGAAGAATGCTGTGATTTGGTATCCTGGACCTAAAGGGAAAAGGCTCAACAGAGTCACACTCAATATGGCCAGGACAGAATATCTTGCATCTACAAAAAGTGTCCTGGGTTCAGCAGTAGCAGTCATTTTTCTCCTTAGTAGCTGGTGCAGTGCTCTGTTTTGGACTTTCAGCCTGGGAACAGCACTGATAACACCGATGTTTTCAGTGGCTGCTCAGTAATGTTTACTCTGACCAAGGACTTTCTGAGTCTCATGCTCTGACAGGGAGGAGGGAAAGCCGGAAGGAAGCAGAGACAGGGCACCTGACCCAAACTGACCAAAGAGGTATTCCATACCACAGCATGTCATGCCCAGTGTATAAACTGGGGGGCAGCTACCTGGAAGGGTTCGATCACTGCTTGATCTGGCTGGGTATTGGTAGGCGGGTGGTGAGCAGTTGTATTCTCTTCCCTTGTTATTTCTCTTATCATTATTATTACTGGTGGTAGCAGCAGTGATTTGTGTCATACCTTACTTACTGCACTGTTCTTATCTCAGCCTGTAGGAGTTACATTCTTCCAATTCTCCTCCCCATCCCTCTGGGAGTGAGGGGGAGGAAGGGTGGGGGAGTGAACAAATGACTGCATGGTACTGAGTTACCAGCTGGGCTTAAACCATGACAAAAAGATAACCAAGGGGTATTTCAGATCATTTCTAAATTGGAAGCTAGGGGATGAAAAGAAAAGTATGTAGGTTTCAGTCCTGTGAAGGACAAAAAGGGTCTCATCACCCTTTCAGTACAGCACAGAAGTAGCTAACTGACACAATTAGTACATTTTCTATAAGGTGCAAGTGCTGGTGACATTTCTGTTTTCTTCCTATTATTATTCAAAGCCACACTACCCAGCAGCTGCATCTTCCAGAGAGTCCAGCTGAGGCTCAGCACTATGAACTAATCTCACTGAGCCTTCAGGCATAATTTTAGCTAGCATCACTCATTGTTTTAGCTTAGCTAAAACAGAAGACTGTCTTCAGAGTCTGGCTTGCCTGTTTTATGTGGGCAGGAACATGCAGGCACACTTAGACTCACAAAGAGCTACATGACTAAGTGACAGGATCCACACACATTGAAGCACCTGCTGTTCTGGCAGCCCCTCATACAGGATGAAAAGGAGAGGGGTTTGTTTCAGTCAGACCTTGCAGCTCTGACGTTTGAGTAGAGGTGGGCAAGAGAAAAGGGCAGGCTGCAGGCTGCCCTACGCAGTCTATATCCCCAGTCAGAATTTTGCATCCTGGCAGTTCTCCTGTGTCCGTTCCCCATTCATCTGCTCACACAGCTGCTTGATTGAGCTTACCTGCCAATTCCTCACATTTTTACCACTGAGCTATCTAGGAGGCAATACTACCATTTACAAAACTTTGCTTATTCTAAAGATATTTACAGTATATTTCTCTCACTACTTTTTTTACTTTTACTTTCTCACTCTTACTCTCCTACTGCTTACTACTCTTGTTCTTCTCTTTGATCAGAATTTAAGTGAAATTCAAGCAAACACCACAGTAGTTAACCCATGTGGTCACCTGCCAGTTCCCTAAGGCTTTCTTCAGTAGCCTGGCATAACTTTTTTCCATGGTTCCACAGAACTTCAAACTCCAAGCCAACATCTCTCCTCACCACCAGCATCATTGGAGACATACTGGACACCCAGCCACATCTTCTACTAAGCCACCAACAACCTTCCACAGGCTGGCCTACCAGTAGCAGTGGGTTGAATGACTTGGGGTTTTGGGAACATGGAACAAACTCTTGCCCCTTGATTTCACAGCTCTTGATTTCTCGCAGCTTTCTCGATGGCTGCTTTTGCAGTGTGCTCTGATGAACAGGCAATGTTTTTATAAGGGCATACAGTGGCAGACACTTTCCTACTACTCACTAGTTCTTTAAGCAACTTGGCAGCAATTCCACACATGTTCTAGTCTTTTCATTCACCTTTTTTTTCCCTGTTTCTCCTTGAGTAATGTCACTTTCATAAAGTCTTTCACTAGCAGCTCACCTAGCATCAGCTGATACACAGTAGTACAATATTTCATTTTCAAGAACCCGTTGCTGCACATAATAGGAATCCTTTCATCACACAGCACTCTCTTTCATCTTTGTCAGTCATTGATTCCAGTCCAGTGACCTTTTCACTTCTCTTTACAATGACCCTGTTTACAATCATAAACCATTCCTTTCTTTCATCTCAATTACCTCATCCATTTCTAATCTCTTCCCTTGCAAGGACAGTGTTACATCACATCACTGCATTGTTACTTCTTTATTTGGAACTGCTCCTATAACTCTCTTTTCTTTTCCTTTCACACCTGCACAGTGGTACCTACAGTAATAATAGATTCATAGAGTGGTTTTGGCTGGAAAGGACCTTAAAGATCATTTAGTTCCAATCCCCCTGCCATGGGCAGGGACACCTTCCACTAGACCAGGTTGCTCAAAGAACCATTCCACCTGGCCTTGAACACTTTCAGGGATGGTACAGCCACAGCTTCTCTGGGCAACCTGTGCTGGTGTCTCACCAGCCTCACAGAAAAGAATTTCTTCCTAATGTCTTACCTAAATCTACCCTCTTTCAGTTTAAATTCATTCCCCCTTGTCCTGCCACTAGACAACCTTGTAAAAAGTCCCTCTCCAGATTTCTTGTAGGCCCTTTTTAGGTATTGGAAGGCTGCTGTGTGGTCTACCCTGAGCCTTCTCTTCTCTGGGCTGAACAAATCCAACTCTTTTAGCCTGTCTCCATTGGAGAGGTGCTCCAGCTCTCTGATCATCTTCATGACCTCCTCTGGACTCACTCAAGCAGCTCCACTTACCTGTTGTCTTGGGGGCTCCATAGCTGAATGCAGTACTCCATTTAGGGTCTCATGATAGCAGAGTAGAGGGGGAAAATAATATCCCTCTACTTGCTGGTAATGTTTCTTTTAATGCAGCCCAGGATACTGTTTTCTTTCTGGGCTGCAAGCACACACTGGTAACTCATATGGAGCTTTTCAGCCAACACCTCAAGTCCTTCTCCTCAGGTCTGCTGTGAATCCAGTCTCTGCTCAGCTGTATTTGTGCTTGAGATTGGCCCAGCCCAGGTGTAGGATGTTGCACTTGGTTTGGCTGAACTTCATGAAGTTGGCACTGGCCCACCTCTCAAGCATGTCAAGGTCCCTCTGGGTAGCTTCCCTTCCTTCCAGCATTTTGACCACACCACCCAGCTTGGTGTTTGTCAAGCTTCCCAACTGGAAAATTCAGAATCTTGGCACTTCTCTTCCCAGTGAGAAAACACAAAGTTAGGACAAGTGAAGCTCAGCCACTATCATACTACTGCTGCAGATTATTGTTACAGTGTTTGATCCAGTGAGATTCTTTCAAATTCTTTTGCAATGGTCTCTCAAACATGCTAGTTCAATTTTATCTAAGTGCTGAATACAGCTGTGACTTCTTACTTTTACTTTCAGTCATAAGCAATATGTCACACATTTTTGTGTGGCAAAAAGGAGATTTCTGACTGAAAAGCAGGTCAGCATGTTTTTCCTGTAATTAACACGGGAGAAAATTCAAATCTTGGTTCAGAAATGCTTGAATGGTTTCAAACACAGGGATGTTCTGACAGCTGGGTATCCAGCGGGAATTTTGGATAAGAAGTAGATAGAAATGGAGTAAGTTTTCATCAGGCCTTTGCTAATGAGGACAATGGATGAGTGAAGCAGGCAGCATATAACTCAGCCAAATGGTACACGGGTCTTTTATTTCTAAGCTTGCTTATTAGCAGCAGTAAAACTTGAAAGGAACATTGCCAGCAGAGCTACACAGTGAATATTAATCTCTCTGGAAGAGGACAAATGCTATCTAAATTTCAGTTGCTGCTCCAATACACTGATTTTTGCCATGTTCAGCCTGTTTATTGTGGCATCCATTTAGTTTGATGCCCACTAAAGCATCTTAGTCTAAGAGAGACATGAAGGACCTAAACCAGAAATCCAGAAATTTGGGACTTCCAGATACTGGTTTGCTGTACAGTCAAAGGTGGCATCTAGAGTAGGTATATGACTACACTACTCATCCACTTAAATCTTTGTTTTAAATACTGAATGGGAAATTGTTTTGCATAGAATTATAATGGCAAAGGTATCCCTGAAGTCTTTGTGTATTAGATTATCAATTTATTTTTAACTGGGTGGCTGAGGTGTGGTTTTCAGCAGAATAGATCACTATTCCAGGTAGCTTATAAAAAAGCTGCTTGTTTACATGAAGCAGCATGTGGACAATTCCACTGCTGAAAGCACCTCATCTGTGTTTGAAAATAACTGCTTCTCCCTGACAGTAAATGTTCCTGGTTCATTCCATATATACATGTGTTAATATCATGTTGACGCCTGTATCTGAGCAAGAGCTTTACATTATCCTGTAGCTGGTGACTGCTTAACATACATATGGAGAAAAAGCAAAAGGCATTGAATATTGACCTTCAAAAGTGATTTCAGGTTGGTATCAGGCTTTTTTGTGGTTTTGTGATTTTTTTTTTTGTTTAGTTTTTTTTTTCTTTTTTTGTTTTTGGTTTTTGGTTTGGTTTGTTCGTTTTTTTTTTTTTTTTTTTTAACAAACCAGCTTCTGATTTTGACCATTAATCAATTTGGATGATGTATCTGGAAGCAAAGTCAGGCAAGAGGTTGCCTAGATGTAATTTAAATTCCAGCAAGTTAGAGAATACAAGAAATGGGTTTAGTTCTAACTTTACTTGTCTGAAAAATGGGATCTAATCTATGTTGCCCCTCCTTCTTCAACCAATGGAGAAAGATGACATCTTCAAAATGCCACATGCTGTCACTAAAGTAGGTGCCTAATTGGTGCCAAGAAGCTAAATCAAATGTCAAAGTACTCTAAAGCCCTCTCAAGTTTCCTACCCTGGTCCTTTGTGAAGTCTAGTCAAGTAATGAAGTCTACTGACGAAATTTTTGGTGTTTACACATAAGTGTGATGAATCGCTATTGGCAGTGATAGCTATGAAAATACTGCCCAAGCTAGATCTGTTTTGTGTGTTTGGCTGTCTGTACTGTTTGATACTGTTTAAGAGTGAAGGATCAACTGAGCAATCCTTGTGAGAGTAAATGGTCCTAATTCTTGCCCAAAGTGTACAGGGAAATGTGAAGAGTGGGAAGAATGTAAAGCATTTTGCTTTGTACTGCAAGATCAGCAAAACCATTGGACATTTCATCCTTACCAACATATATTGACATAAGGATGTACCAAGTTACTTCTTTGAACAAGGAGAAAGACTGGTGCTAGTCTTAGCTTTATGTTGAATAAACTGGAGTTCATTTTTCTACTGAGGTTAGAGCATAACCAAGCCCTTACATTTTTCAACTTGCAATTCCTTTGTGTAAACAAGCTTCTCTGCCTCAGTCCGGTTGTGAGAATGAGTTGTTTAATATTTGTGAATCTCTGTACACACTGAATAGTAAAACATATGAACACCTTTCACTGTGTTTAAGGTCTGCTAAAGTACTGGCATATCACAAACATAAATATGTGGAAAACTCTGCCGGTTGTGGCTGCAGCTGCATCCTGAAGGCTATATTTTCCCACAGATTACCTCTGCAGAGGATTCCATGTTTTCCATAAATAGGTAAATAAATAAAATCTAGATGGTACTATAGTTGATCTGAAGTGTAAATACAATTTTGTTCATAGCACATTTGCCCAGTCAGCAGGATTATAGAAAGATGCTGTGTCAAGGACAACAGATAATGGTCCATGGTGAAACACACAACGATAGAAAAGTACTGTTTGTCCTCTTTGGCTCCTCCCTGGAGAGTCCTGCTTTGGCTGCTCCCTGGAAAGTCCAGCTTTAGTTCCTCCCTGGAAAGTTCCACTTTAGAACTCCCTGGAAAAGTCTCGACCCTTGGAGACCTCTCTAGATATTGCTAGCCACTTCTTCCAACATAGGCTGTCCCCCTGCATCAGAATGAGTGTGCATTTTTGTCAGTATAAAAGGCTGAGCCTCATGCAATGTAGGGGAAGAAGAACTTCCATCCAGGAAGTGCCATCCAGGTCAACGTTGCCTCCCTGGGGACACCGCTACGGTAGAGCCTGACTTCTTGCACTTAGATGATGATCCTTGGAGCTAGTTTCCTGATCGTCTTCACAGGGTCCTTGAGGTCGGTAAGGTATACTGTCTTCAGAAATATCCTTTACTGTATCCTTTATTATCTCTATATTTTCCTACATTAATAAACTAGTTGAGAGTTCTCTATTTGTCTCTTGTTTTCTCTCACCTGGCATCCTCAAACTCTGGAACTGATGCTCAGCCTTCCTTTGCTAAGAAGCCTTTTGGGTTTACAGAGTGGTCCATGCAGTGTCCTGAAGAGACAGAAACACTCACTACAGAAACAACAGCAGCTAGGTAGAACAAATAGCATGAAACCAATTTTGTCTGGGTATCTTACATTTTACAGCACCTCAGGAAAACGTGATATAATTTGTTCATACATGGACTGTTTTGTAGTGAAGACTTCTTCAGACACTTGGTTTCAGTTATCTTACATAGTTGTACATGTCTATACCTGCCAGACACAGCTGGTCGCATGCCTGCAGGAATATAAACTGTGACTTTGAAAACATTTAAATATGTGCCTAATTTAAACAATGCTAATAGTACCGTCGATGCATGGTACTACTTAAGTGAGCAGAATTAAGAGAGGTGCTAAAATGCCCTATATTTAAAAGGGATCTGGAAAACTCTCTTCACATAGAATTGTACTAAAGAATTACATATTCTGAGAGAACCTGCAGAAACATCCCAGAACTGCCCACCAGCATTGCACGCAGGGTCACAGCAAACCCCACAGGGACAGAGGGCAGCATTTACCTACGAATCTTCAAAACCGAAGTGCTACAATCAGCCTGTCTCCTCCAATAGGTTATCAATAATTTAAAAATACATTATATTACTTTTCCTTTGCTCGGTAAATGGATTGATGAAGTTTTGGTTCTGGGAGCTGAGCTGTATGCCAGCTGTGTGTGATACTGCAGACTAATCACTGCACACAAAATTATAACACACAATTAAACTTTGAATGCAATATTAAAATGATTAATTGTTTTGGTGTTTGTTATTTTTTTTTCTGTTTTGGAAAGCTGTTTTATTTTCACAGTACTCTCCTCTGCTCACATATTTCTTCTTTTTTTCTTTGCAACAGTGGCTTTTGAGATGAGGCCTGAATCCTGCTGTAGTGGATCTTTTCTTATACACTTTGCATTAGCAATTTCCTGCTTCACTGCTCCTGCACTATGAGACAAGCTTTAAGATTTAGTGATCATATAGCAGAGTTGAATAACAGCACTTCCATTTCTGTTTACAAAAATTGGCATCTCTCTTGCCTTCAGAGAGCCTGAGACAACCAGATGCACCTAAACAAAAATTGCAACAGAGAAAGGAAAAAAGCAGCATCAGACTTGCTAACAGTGGCTCTTCTGCACCTGTATTTTTAGGAATATAAGAACAAACAAGTTGATGCACTTGAATTCAAAGGGAATTTTTTCAGCCATAGTAGTTCAGCAAAAAGAATACTGGGTTCTTTATAATGCCCACCGTTGAGTAGGTTTTGTCTGCTTTTTTCAATCCTACTTTACTAGGGGAGGAACGCAGGAGAGTGGTAGTGCCCTTCATCTCTCCTGTCTGGTAATTCACTGTAGCTGTGCATTTTTGCCTTTTACTTAGGTTTTGAGTATGGGGAAGCTTTTTACTGCTCCTGGAGACTGCCGGTTCAACAGATCCTCTCTTAGCCAAGGAGCTGCTGTTGAAGGCCTCTCTTTCTGAGGAATGGACTTGGTGATTCAAGTGGTTTCTTCCAGTCATGTTTTGTGCACCTATAGCTACTATAGTATAAGGATAACTTGTCAGATAAAAGGTCTGTTTAGCCTGAAAGTCTGACTCTGACAGTAAATACTGAAGGAAAGTGTATAAGAATGAAGTTTCTCAGCTTCACTTTCCCAGCAATTTAAACGCTGTCTGACCTAGAAGGGTGCAGCTGGGCTATTGTCATCATTTAACTGCACCTGGTGACTCTATCTTCCATAAAGCTGTCTCATTTTCAGTCTTTTCAGGTGTGCATCCTGCACATCCTTTGGTGAGCTCCAGAATTCACTTACGTTTTGACCTTCACTTGTCTTTAAAAATGCTACCTTCTCAGTTCACTGGGTGAGCATTTCTTCTTGTACTGGAGTGCAAATACATTGCCTACTTACCTTCTGCACATCACTTTGTTCATTTGCCGTTGGTTTAACTAGTAGAGTAGGTGGCTTATATAGACTTTCCTTATGTAGAAGCTGTAACACAGTGGTGGTCTTATATTTCTCTGCAGCTTTCCTACTCCTATTAAAGCCATTTACAGAGAGAGTGAGCAGACACGTGCACAGTCAATGATGCAGGCATAGTAACTGTTTGTGAGTAATGTACTTGTGTTTTCCGACTTCTTTGTTCTTTATTTTTTTAAAACAACACTTAAGATCTATTTGTCCATACGATTTTCACTGACTGTTAAACTGAACATTCCACACACCTCTTTCCTGAATGGAAATAGCTAGTTTAGAGTACATGTTTACATAAGGGTTTACCTTTTAATTTACTGACATTGAACTTCACTGTACATTTTATTGCCATTTTATATGCAAACCAATTTGTAAATGAGATCCCTTTGCAACTCTTTAGTGCCATCTTCATTTTTTTTTCCTATCCTGAATAGTTCTGTATCATCATGGTGTGCAAATCTTGGCACATCGCTATGATGATCCTTCCAGGCCATTTGCAAATCTGTTGAGCAGTGGAAATGCCTGCCCAGACCCCTATGAGCCCCATGGCTATATCACTCCATCATGAAAATCTGGAATTCATAGCAGGACCTCCACCTTCCTGCAGGCAACCTTAGTGTTTTTAAAGCCTTTACAGGGAGAGTTTGACAAAACTGTTCTAGAAAGCCGCATACACCTGCTGCAGTGCAGTCTCCTTGTTTACATATTAATTGACTCTTCTAAGAAATGTAGTAGTTTTATGAAGCATGACTTTCCACCACAAAAGTCATACTGGCCCTTCTCCAATAAATCAGATTTATATCTGACTCTATAGATTCTATTCTTTAACATAGTTTCTACCAATTTGCCCATGATGCAAAACAGATTTCCTAGGTTCACATCAGCAAATATTTAAAAAAATTGGCATCACACTTAACATCTCTGCCACTGAGACCAGTGTGTGTTTTAAGTCCTGAAATGGAGTCGGCTCTTCAGCAGTTTCACACATGAATGCCTTTTAGAGTCCCAAGTGAACATTATTTAGCTCTGGAACCTGATTTGTTGCAACTTATTTTATAATTTTTTCTGAAATCTTTTCACCTAGCATTTCAGTTTGAGATTATCATATTCTTCCTCCATGTAAAGCACTCTGATGCCAGAGCCTACCTCAGATCCTCCACCATGAGCAGTAGCGGAAAACTTCATTAAACATTTTCAGCCTTATCTTCTATGAGCATTCATTTTACATCTTGATCATATATCTGCCTGACTAACTAGCTGGCAGGCTTCCTAATTCTGAGGTGCTTAAGAAGAATTTTATATGAAACATTTTTATGCTCTCAGCAAAGTACTCCTAAAAATATTTTGAGCTTCCTTGTAGTTTTCTTTAAACTTCTCAGTTTTTATATATGATCTTCTTCTCTTTTCTCTTTTCCCAACTTGGATGAATGTTTTTTTAAATTAATTAATTAATTATTATTTTTTCTTTTTTTTTACTCTTAAAGTCTTTCTTCACCCTGTTGTTTGCTGTAACAGACTTATGATTTTGTTCCTTTTAAAGTTTTTTGATACTTGCTACTGCCTTACTAAGAGCCTCTGACATGATATCTTGGAACATTTTACACACCACATAAACATTTTTATTCTTTTGCTTGTTATATTTACATTCCTCTTCCCTACCTTTCTCTTTTTTAGGTAGTTCCCTTTTTGAAAGCAAACACCATTCATTTTTGTGTTTATCTTGACAAATGTCCCAAAGCTTTGGATGCTCCAGCTGCCAGCCCATCTTGTGACACTTTCAGCCCAGGCACTCAGAAGTTCGCACTCAGCTGCCAGTTTTGGAGCTGGGCCTCATCTCATGAACAGGGGTATCTGCTGCCTGTGAAAGAACTGGAAAATTACAGGTACTTGTGGGTGTTTGAATGAGCTTGGCATGTCATCATGAAGGTGGGGCAGCTCTGCCTCCAGAGGTTGTCATGCATGTAGTCCTTTCTTAATGAGAATTTATGAGTCCTCTGAGAGATACGTGGGAAAGAGCATCCCTTCAAACAATATGGCACTCACATACCCCATGCAGTAAGGGGCTAAAGTGCCTTGATAAAGCTGTGGACTTGGTGAAAAAAAATTATGGGGGATTTTTGATAGAAAGAGAAAGACTTACAACATTATAGAAGGTTGGAAAGCATATGTATATTTTTCACAAGCATTGACTTTCTTTAAGTTTTATTTTTAAAGTCCTCTATAACTGTTTAGATGAATCAATGACTTGGCTCCAGCTTGGTTTTGCTTCCCTTATATAGATTGCAGTTATAAAAATTAGCCTTTTTGCCTTTGCTGTTTTCTCAACCATGCTTTTAAGTGTATCTTTTCTCTGGCTCTGAGCATGGTAGTGGAGGTATTTCAGAGTACACTTTAGTCCCCAGCCGAAAAGATTATGTTTTCTCCCTTTGACATTGATACTGTCTTGGTCCACAGCTACCACATCCTCTTCAAGGTTTTGTAAGAGACTGTGTGGAAGCATTAAGAGGTCCAGTGCTGCTACATGTAACATACAAACCACTGGCCAGTTTTTCATGACACTGGCAACTATTTACTGGAGATGGTCTGTCCTCTTCAGATGGATACTGCCCTGTTGTAGGACTATTTAGTAGCACAGGTGCTGTTAGCCAACAGTTGAGACTGCACTGTGATGCCTTCGTATTAGTAGTACTCTTCTGTCTCCCCACTTTCCTTCAATTTGTCATGCTTACCAAGGCCAGGAGCTTGGTTGCTGTGAGCATACCCCGTCTGCTCAGAGGGCAGATAATTGTACAGATGATACCTGTGCATTAAG
The DNA here is from genome assembly GCA_025448015.1 of Bolborhynchus lineola. Classification (NCBI taxonomy): domain Eukaryota; kingdom Metazoa; phylum Chordata; class Aves; order Psittaciformes; family Psittacidae; genus Bolborhynchus; species Bolborhynchus lineola. Next base: position 1,369 of record JAOEHX010039041.1, on the reverse strand, counting down.
TGAAATGAGTACCTTCCGCTCTCCTTCTGGTCTTATTAGATAGTTTGCTCCAAGCTTCTACAAAGGAGATGGTTAATTAAGGGTAATTAATCTACTCTTGCAGTGCCAAGCACTCAAATGGAAAACAAACAGCTACCTATTTATCATTCTCTTAGACTAGCTTTGTACTGGATCCAGTTAAACACTGTTAAATCTGTGGATTTAATTCAAACTAGGTGTTTACAATGCTCAAGGATTTACTAAATTTTAGTTAGCAAGGGTTTAAACTGAATAAGTTCTAAAACTGTAAGTCTATTTTATCCAAGTATACTCTAACATGCTGGCAATGTTTTAAATTTGGCTGAACTGAGAACCTAATTGGATTATGCAATCCTTGCCCCACCTTAAATTTGTATGTAATGCCCCTTTAAGAGTAGCTGATCCCTGGAATACAAGCTTACTCAATGTATTTTACTGCAGTGTTTGAAACTAGTGAGCTCAGAAAAATGGGTTTTATTCTAAATAGTGTGTTGTTATTGCAGAATATATACTATATACTCTATATCTGAACCTGGAAATATACATGCTTGAAAAAAATAGTGTATACAAGTTCTAGTATATATATATGGATGCCTATTTAGTTAGCATGCGCTTGGCTAAGAAGAGGATCATCATTCATCTTGAGACTGTCCTCTAGATCTGTAAAGACAAAATGGGATCTGTGAGCCTCATTTTACCTGGGGAGCTTGAGTGAGCATGGCCACCTTGTTAGATTTAAACACCACAGCTGTTTAAATCAGGCCTCTGTCAGCATCTGATAGTCTCCTTAAATCTGTGTGTGGATATAAAACTATGGACGCACCTTATGTCCTCAAGAGGAAGATGAATCTTCTGAAAAGATGCTTCCTACAATTATGTTTTATGATTCTATTACCTTATAAGTGGTACACTACATAAGCTCAGCACCTTTGAAAACTGCATAATATATACTATCGACAGGAGACATGAAGCAACAGATTATTCAGCACAGATCTGTAAGGAGTACAGTAAAAGATGGATCTGTCAGTAGGGTGAATGGTTAATTCTTCAAAACAGGAATTCCAGTTTAAGGCCTGACATGTAACACTTTACTGGCACTTCATGATCATATGGGACCTAATTATCCGGGATTGATTTTGATCTTCTTATCAAATTCTGCTTTAGCAACCTGCAGATTAGAATCATAGATCATAGAATCATAGAATAGTTAGGGTTGGAAAGGACCTTAACATCATCTACTTCCAACCACCCTTGCCATGGGCAGGGACACCTCACACTAAACCATGCCACCCAAGGCTCTGTCCAACCCAGCCTTGAACACCACCAGGGATGGAGCATTCACAACTTCCCT
>JAOEHX010039036.1:0-16130 GCA_025448015.1 Bolborhynchus lineola | reverse complement strand
CCCCGCCCTGAGTTTGTATATTTTTTTTGCTTTTGCCAAGAGAGCAACAGGAATTATATTTTGAATATTTTTAAAATAAACTCCCTAGTCAAGAAAATTCACAGGAATAGCTTCACTATTCACAAATCTAGAGATAGAAATAGAGGAAACCACACAATTTTGTACCCAGTTTTGCATGTGAACAGGACAAAACCTGTCTGTTAATGTATGTGGGAACCTAGATTCATGCTGCAAATGTCTAGCGATGGTGGTTTTCAGCTAGGGTAGATAATGCCTACTCAGATAACTTTTACCAGCTGATATTCATGTAGCATTTAGGAAATTTTTTCTGGATCCATAGATTGTAAGCCTTTTGCACTGCACCAAATACACAGGTGAAGAAGGCCCATATATAACAACAGCAGAGGAAAGAACTGAGAGTTCGTAGTCTGTGGGAGTTCTGTAAAGCATCAGGTGTGTCAGAGATCATTTAAGTTTCTAAGGATTTTCTCAGAAAAATGCATATGTTAGCATCATGCAGTGTGTACTCAGTAAATTCTTTCTGGCACATGCAGATGTTCTGCGCCCAAAGCTTGCTGATCTTCACTGAATTTTATGTCACAGACTTATTTAACTTGCTCCAAATAAACATACTGGCTGGACTGTGTCTATTAGAACACATATGTATAAATGCTTGAACCAGCACATTAATTCTATGTCGGTGTGCTTGAGGTACGTAAGGAAGAGCTGAAAAATTTAACTAAATTTAATATTTAGACACTGAGTGGCACAATAGGAATAGTTTCATACTCTGCTGATATCCTTCAGTATTTTCTTGAATAATCAACTAAATAAAGTATCCCAACAGCTTCAGGTGGACTGTGTATGGCACATCCACTTTGTTTTGAAATGGTTGAAAAAATACAAAAGATACCATTTCCCAAAATATATATGGAGTGGTTAGTAATGATCTTTTGTCATCAACCTAAGCTGACCAAATTCCATCACATCTGAAAATCTGGGAACAGTTTATTTACCTGTTGTTTTCAGGTACAGGCATCTAGTAGCTGTTTGGTGTGAATCTTGTCAAAGAAAGGTATGAAAGTAGGCAAAGCCTCTTAACCTCTTATTTGTTTTCTCCAGATAATACTCCACAACTTTTTGGAGTCTTATTTACACTTAGTCTGTCCAGGTTAAAACCTTAGGAGAATTAACTTCGCAATCTAGTTGGGTTTTGAAAAGTTAGGAAGAGTCAGATGAGCACACTGTTTGTTTTCCTGGAAAACCAAGGATTATTGTTGTACCCCATGAAATAGACTTCTGTACTTTTAAAAGCTATTACAGCTTAACATGTGTTTAATGGCCCCACACATATTTGTAATTTTCACCATCCATTTAAATCAGTTCAGGATCAGGCATGCTCTGGAATGAGTGTCATCTGTATTTTTATACTTATATAGAATGAAAGTTAAGCAGTCTGTATCTTTTCTGTGCTGACCTTTGGCAATATTTTCCTTTGTACATCTTTTAAAATGACCGTTGGCAAAGTTTAGAATTGGGGTTTGTAAAAATATTAACTCGATCAAGTGTGATTTCGTCCAGCCCTGTTTTGATCTTTCACATGTAGGAGGTTTTAAATGGAGTCTTGATGCTTCTGTCTAGTGATAATATGTATGAATATTTTTTGCAGTATACTTTTCTGAAGCTTTTGTTATGTAATTATTATCTGTTTTTCTGCAGCCTTCATTATGTCATTACATGCTGTCTTGTGCTTTTGATATAGTGGGGTTTTCCTCAGATTTCATAGTTTTGGTTTATTTTCTCAGATCACCTCATGGTTTCCCTTCCGTGTGACAGTTTGTGTTTGTGTTTTTCTTATCTCCAGATCCCAGATGTAGGGTTGTACAAAAGCATATCAGTACGTTTGTCAAGAACATTGAAATTATCTTAATTTTGAAAACTGGTTGTTCTACTGATGTCAGTAAATCTTTACTTCATTGTAAGGTAAAGTATAATATGTATATATTTTTGTAGCATTGAGGTAGAATATTCTGTTTATTCATTGCTTCCATCTGTGACAGCTCTAATAACTGCAAAATAAAGTGTTAGGAAGGAGTACCTGATATTAGTTGCTTCTGATGATGATTTCTAACTATGACTGAACACTTAAATATGTAGTGGGCTAGCTATATGACTCTTTACTTCAAAATCTTGGAAAATATACTTGCAAATGTCTACTTCTGAATGTCAGGCGTTGCTCCAATGGGTATTTAAGGATTTCATATAACTGCTTCATCATCCCTATCATGAATGGATGTTGGAAACTGCAATAAGGTTGCTTTTAGAACATTTGAATAGGTAATATAAGACCCCTGCCCATGGCAGGGGGGTTGGGACTAGATGATCTTAAGGTCTTTTCCAACCCTAACTATCCTTTGATTCTATGATTCTATAGTGTTTTATTTTTGAAGATTGAGGACACAGGCAAAACACAGTCTCCAGAGAAAGGTACCTCTAACTACATATCTATCATATTGTATGTTTCTTTATTCTGGATATAATGGACTTTCAGAATATACTACTGGGCAGAAAAATTTCTAAAGAAACTTATTTTGCTAGCATCACTAAGAAGCTCTCAGGAGAGACTTCCATGTTTAAAGCCTTGAAAATTATTTGGTACAACTTACCAGCTGTAAATTTAAATGAGTGAATTGTTTTGCACCAATAAATTCAAGCTTTCTTTTTATTTTTTCTTATTTTCCTTTTTTTTAATAAAATAATCACAGTCAGTGAGCCTTAACAAGAAGGAAGAAATATGTTTGATTTCTGCTTTACTATATTTAAAACAGTCCAGTAAAATTCACAGTGAGGTTATCTACAGATCCACATACTTTTTCACAGTATTGAGGCAGAATGTCAATGTTTAAAAACTACTCAATTTAGTATCCCCTCCATCTCTACCTGTTTAAAATAGAAGCATAAGCTTTTCTTCCAGTCTGCGTTTGTTAGGTTAATTTTCTGGACCTTCAATATTATAGGAGGGTTGTTAGGAAATATTCTCCAATATTTGAACTTAGAGTGTGACTGTCATCAGAGCAAAATGTGGTATGAATAGTATTGAGATGTTCCCATGTCTGCACCTTGATGTTAATTTAAATTAGATACTCATGTATTTGTGAAGCAGTAGTTAAATTTTGTTTCCTGCTAAACTTGTGTTTCCTGTTTACCTGCGAATACTCTGTGGGCTCAATATGTTTTCAGTGCTTCCTCATGTTGTACTTTCCTGGGACTAGTTATTTAAAATAACCATTGAAAGATGGATTAATCCCACAATGTATCTTTTCTCCTTTTATTTTGCTGGCTAGCAGGGAAAATGAAATATGAACTAATGGTACAAATACTGCTGGTGCTCAGTGTTTGTAAATGGTGATTTGTTCTTTTGCAAGGCTTATGTACATTCCAGTAATGGTAGATCTGCATGCAGTTGTTGAGAAATGTGTTAAAAATAGAAAAGTACATTTAGTAGTTCATTCATTGCTTAAAATAAGGAAACATTACAGCTTCTGCTGATGAATGTGGGGAGCACATAAAACGTCAGTTATCCAGACCATTTCACAGTCCAGCTGAACTTACTTTCCCTGAACTAATTTATTGAGAGGGGCATATCTATTTTACTATTCTGTATTTTGCTGCTTGGAGAGTAGAAATAAATAAATATCTGCAGTTGTTGCAGCTCTTTAGCATGTAATGCAGATAATAGAAGCCTGTTGACAAAAATATCTACACCAAGTTTTAGCTACTAAGTAATTTTTCTCAATTATTTTCTTGGCAAGATAAATATGTTTTTGTATGCAAAACTTGGTGTTGTATTTAATTATCTCTGTAGATACAGTACATCAATAAGATTTTAATTAAGAAGTTCTCCAGTTATCACTTCAGTGATCTGTTTTGGAATAGGATTGTAACTGCTAGGTAATGAAAACTCTTTGTGGTATTTCAACTCTAATTTAAACTCAGTTTTCCTGTGCCATTATTGGCCTTCTCCTTTCCCAGAAGTTACTATCAGAAAGCTTATGACAAGGCTTTTAGATGAAGATATTTTGACTTGTCAGTTCTGGTAATGATAAATATAATGTCTTGGAGATTAGATTACAACAACAGCAACACAAATTGGTGAAGTGTTATTTCTCATGGAAGAAAAAATCCATAGATTTATTAAATATTACAAACATTATCAAAATACTCAGATTTTTCTTATTTTGTAAATAAGTGCAAGATATATTTTTACTATATTTATATTTACATATAAATAATAATTTAAATTTACTTTTACAACTTTTCTTAAATCACAAAACAAATATAGGGGAACAGTATCAGGTTATAATTTTAGTAGCTTCTATAATTTTTTTTGAATCAATATAGTCATATACAAAGAGTATTATAAATAATTTACAATAAAAATAAAAGCATTCCTTCTTTTGTTAAAGAGTACTTATGTGCTTTGGAAAATACTAAGTGTCAGTGGATAAAAATGAAGGTCATCTTTTCCTCAGGACACCTTGAAAAGTTATCTGAAAGCCCCAAACCAATAATGTTGTCCTGAAGCAGAGTCAATAGTTTTAAAATTACCAAGCACATGAATTGCATATCCATTTTGAATCTCCATTATTTATACCACAGAGGTGATCTGCAGTGCTCCTATAAATCCTGTTATCAGCGCTACTAATAATATATCACACTGATGGGGTTGCAGCTTAAATGCTTGAATTTCTACTTCAAGTTGTGACTTCATTCAGGATAAGTTATAACCCAACTAATTGCCTCTTCTCTTTGACATCATTTTTCAAACTCTGACTGAAAATGCTCATCTTCTTGTAACAGAGCTAATGCTTGGATAGGTCAAAAAAAAAAAAAAAAAAAGAAAACAGCTCACAGTATATATCAGCTCAGATGATGTATTTTTATGCTGCCGAAAAATGCTGAATTCAGTTATTTTTAAAAATCAGCTTCATTACTGCTGTTTGTCATCTGCCTCTGAACCTAATTTACTTTTTGTTGCCAACAGCAGTGCTTTTATGTTGTTTTAGACACTGTTCCCAGAAGAGCTCTACCCTCTGAAGCTCTTTTTAATATATAAAGTTTTCGAGGCAGGACAGATTGTTACAAGGAGATTATCAGCTGCTGTAATTTTTCCGTAATTCTGCAGTTCCTTGGTAACTGATCAATGTAGAAGTTATTCAAAGTCAGCACAGAGCAGAGTTGTGGCTCTGGGTACATGGCTGTCTTGACTTACGAGTGTGTGAGCCCCAGAACAATAAACCAAAACCATATCTAGCTAATAAAGCATATAAAATTGGTATCAAAAGAGATGGACCTACATCCGTCAGGTCACCTTGTGTAAATTCTCACAACTTTATGCAAACTGTTTTTCTTCTTATATTTTCTATTGTAGAAATCCTAACATTTGTGTAGGATTAGGGACTTTCCTGGACTACCATGTATAGCTTAAATTTTGATCATTGCTGAGGAACTTCTAAAATATAATATTGTTGTGGATTTTATGTCAATATATTGGCATTAAGTTACTCATGATGAGCTTAGGATTATTGTGGGGTTTTTAGACCTTTTGGCCTTTACCTGTGATTTACTAATCACTTCTACTGTGTGTTTAATTTCCTAAGAAAAAAGGTAATTTCCTGTCCAAAAGGATTTTCAATCTAAGTATGTTTTTCAGAGTTTTCTTTCTTATTTCAGAATTTTCTTTATTAAGCATGTCTTGAGATAATATTACTCTACAAAAATTTATTTTCATCCCCGAGTGAAAAGTCTTTAAAGTAACTGCAGTACTGCAATGATGGCTCATTATTTCTTGTATAAGAAAAAGAATTGCAATTCATAGATTCTTATAGTAATCGCCAGTGGCAGGAGCGCAACTATTTGTTTTCTTGCAGCAACATGTTACAAGATTGGAAGTGTTTCTTAATTTCTTTTTTCGCATTTGAGTTACTGCCTGATGTTGCTGTACCTCAGAATAAATGTTTCTGTTACTAATGGAAACCCTAACAAAAGGGGACTCAATTCCTCTGACTCAAGTTATCTATACCAGTCTCTTAAAATTATCCCTTATCATATGTCTTAATGCTTTGTAAGAAGTTTATATATCTTGCTCTAATTAACATTGATCTTGCTCCTGATGTATTGAGCTCTCTGTGGAACACAGTCTCTTGAGCTCTGTCCAGGGAATTCGAGTTGTGCATATTCCGATTAAATATATAATCAGACCCTTACAAATATATTTTCTCCTAAATCCATTGCTACAAACTGGAGTGTAGTTTTAACCTAAAGAAGACAATATGGAAAAGATGTACTGTGAAAGAGAGGATCTTCTGATTTTTATTCCCTGATATCCCATGATCTAAGGATAAAATCAAGACAGACATCTAAGTTATCCATTATAGATGATTTACAGATTGTGTAAAATTATTGTCTGCATAAATCATGAAAGAACAAAATGTGATTCAGTACCACTATATGCAATAATACACATATATGTAAAAAAACCCTCTTGTCTTGAAATGTGTGCTGACTTAGGCTTATATTGCATAGAATCAGGGAAAGATAGGAAAGACGGGTGAAACACAAGGAAGACAATGAGCTTCCTTTGATAAGCTTTATGAGTGCTGGTGCTAGGATTTGGGATGTTAAAAGGTAATACATTAAGACAAGTAGGACGTAAATATTTTTGTGAAGTGGGTTTCTATTATTTACATTAGGTGCCTGTCGTGGTTCAAGCTGTAAAACACGCAGTTTGTTCACTCACTTCCCCTCCTAAAAGAACTGTTGTGGTTTAAACTGTAAAACATGCAGTTCGTTCACTCACTTCCCCCTCCTTCTTCTCCCCCAACTCCAGTGTGTGTGTGTGTGGGAATGGGGAGAAGAATCGAAAGAATATAACTCCTATGGGTTGAGATAAGAACAGTCCAGTAATTAAGGTATAACACAAATCACTACTGCTACCACCAATAATAATAATGGCCAGGAAAATACAAGAGAAAAGGATACAACTGCTTACCACCCCACAACCGAGCCGTGAACTGAACTCTTCTGGGTTCCTGCCCCCAGTTTTTCCATCCTGGGCATGATGTGCTGTGCTATGGAATACCTCTTTGGTCAGTTTGGGTCAGATGCCCTTTCTCTGCTTCCTTCCAACTTCCCCTCCTCCCTGGCAGAGCATGAGACTCAGAAAGTCCACGGGCAGACCAAAATGTTCTAAGCAGTAACTGAAAACATTTGGTGTTATCAGCGCTGTTCCCAGGCCAAAAGACAAAGACACAGTGCTGCACCAGCTACCAAAAAGTAGAAAAAATGACTGCTACTGCTGAACCCAGGAGAGTGCCAAAGAAAATGCTCAAAATTAGTGCATGGAACTTTTTTTCATTATGTGTCTTCCGATTAATTGTACAAAACCAACCTTTATTTTCAGTCATGTAAGTACGCTAGAATGGGTTGCCCAGGGAAGTTGTGAATGCTCCATCCCTGATGGTGCTCAAGGCCAGGTTGGATATAGCCTTGGGTGATATCGTTTAGTGTGAGGTGTCCCCGCCCATGGCAGGGACGTTGGAACTAAATGATCTTAAGGTCCTTTCCAACCCTAACTATTCTATGATCCTGCAAGTGTACTGCAGGTTATGCAGGAATAGAAGGAATTACAGTGATCTAGGAACACCTATAAGCCATTCTGTATCACTTCACTAATGAGGTGTCCATGTTGACACTACAAATTCTCGTTTCTATGGGGAAAGTGAAGTTAGCACAATAGAAAACAGGTTAAGGCAACTAAAAAACACTGAACATTGTTAGTGAATTTTAAGTTGTACATTGCTTGTAAAGTCATAGATTCATAGAATGGTTAGGGTTGGCAGAGACCTTAAAGATCATCTAGTTACAACCTCGCTGTCCTGGCCAGGGACACCTTCCACTAGACCAGATTGGAATCTGCAGCTCTGTGATAGGTGGCCAGGCTTCTTAGGCAGTTGGTGAGTGTGGCAGTCAGATGCCATAGGATGTGAATTACAACAGTCAACATGATGAACAGGATGATGTCTACCATGCTAAATAGTAAGGGGGGCACATTGATGCAATGTACTTCTGCTATACTTTTAACTCAGTAATTTTTATCTAAAAATATTTTACTGGTTGCCAATAAGTAATATACACTGCAACCATTAGGTAACTGAAGGATAACAGAGAAAATGATTTACTATACTGAGAAATACTCCTGTATAAAGGTAACCAGCTGGTTTAAATAAGTGTATGATGTTACTTAGGAGGCAAAATTTCATTGTATGTGTGATGATAGCAAAAGATTCATTACAGACTTGTGGTTTAATGAAGTATATGAGAATAATTCTATTGATCTGCTGCATCCCAGTAAACCGCTCAGTCCTTACTAAAGGTAATGTTACAGTGGTAATGGCAGAGATGAGTGAGTGAATTACCCAGAAAAGAGATTGACTTATGTCTTCAGACCATTTTTAAATCAAGCTTTGAAAAATGTCCTACTTTACTATTAAAAATGGCCAAATGTCTCTCTAGTGGGACTATTAAAATCTATGCCTCCTTTACTTTCAGTGTCCTTTCCACATTTGACGATCTTAGGTTGCAATGATGACACAGAGGACTGCATTAACTAATGGTAAAAAAGGTACTTAATATCTCTGTGGATTATTAACTGGAATCAGAAACATCGTGTCTTTGTAGACTGTTTGGAATGTTGACTATTTTAAAAATAGTTTTCCAGGGCTGCAGTAAAAGGTGTGAAGTTCAGGGTTTCCCTTCCAAAGTTGTTGCAGTATACCAGTCTCTCTCTGAAATTTGGGGTCTCTGAGTTTATTTGCCTCTCAGGTATCAGTATCTTAATGTATGCTTGAAAGGATAGCAAAGAAGGTAATAAGATAAAATGACACTATGAGCCTTCTTGTATAAGCCTTTCCCCTTCTGTCCATCTTGCCAACTTTTCTCACCCTGGCAGATATAAAAATGATGCTAAACCCTGTTATGAAGATTAATCCACCTGAATGATTTCTCAAGCCTGTAACAGAGAGCATTTTCTGAAAGATTAGGAGGATGATGACCAGATGGATGTGCATGAATCGATTCAAATACAGAGGCTTATTTTGAGAAGTTTTACAAAAATGTCTATGAACCATTGTCTAGCATGTGATGAAGCTCAAAGTAAATGTAAAGTTGCACAGGACTCCAGCAAAATGAGAGTTTGTAAGTGAATATACTGTTCAGGTATCAAAATACAGTTTGGAAGAGGCAGAAAGTAATATCAAAGGTTAAGAAATGAAGACAATAAAATGCATTGTACTCCAAGACTGAATGGAAACCACAAAGTATTAACTGCTTTTATGTCTAGGAAAAAGCAGAATAAGAGTAGAAGCAGGCAAAAGAACCTGATAGAGCTAGAAACAGCAATGGACTATCTTAAAGGGTCTAAGTATTCGGAGGTTCATCATCAGGTCCTTGAAAAGGAATATACGTCATATACCAGAGATGCCTTTGAACTAAAGTCAAGTAGAACATTTTCTAGCAAAGTAGTATGAAATATATATTTGTACTTGCATTGCGTTTTTTATTTTTCTGTTTTGGGAGTCTTGGTTTTAAGTTAGATGACTGCACATTTTGGAGGCAATTTGTTAGAACTGAAAGGAGCAGGAAGTATTACCAAAATGTCTTTAGCAAACAACACAAGGGAAGTGAGCATAAGCTATCCATCCATTCATCATTTCAATACCATGTCTAATGATATTGTCTAGCTTTTCTAGCTGTTTGACAAGCAAACAATATATCAGCTTCTCAGCCTAGGTACTTTCAGAGAAAAATTTCTAACCCCATAAGCAATACCCATAGCAGAAAATCAGTAGATTCAGTAACATTCCTCTCCTGATTTTGAGACACCAAGAGTTGAAAAAAAGAGCTAGAAACATGTTGGTTTAGCTGATATTTTGCAAGCAGTGATTTTAAGAAGGCCCTCCATATGTAATTTTTTTCTTCACAATCTTCTCAAGATAATAGCACCTAAAAAGCTAATTATCTCCAGCTTGAAATGGGAGTATCATTGGTTTTGCTTATAGTTGAGAAAATGACTTATTTTTGTTTTTGTTTTCTAAAACATTAAGGAAGACCAAATGCCTACTACATCTGAAGAACAAGCAGTGACATGGTATTACTAGATGAATCAATGAAATAAGTCTATTGCATTGAGTCTAAACTGTCTGCTAGTATTGATTTTTGAGAGGAGATGAGCTTTACAAGTACTAGGTAATGGTGTCAATTATATTGATAAGGAGAGCAGTACAATGTCTTAGTCATATGTCCCAGAGAATGCAACTCCTACCAGAAATGCGAACTATAATCACAGTAAAGCTCCATCCCTATTAAACCTTTACTCATCATCTTAGTAAGAGCTTTGTAACACTTGTGACTTTGGTTTGTAACCTGTTTCTGCAATTTTCATCCTTTCCTTAGGGAGAGGAAATATGACCCTTTGGCAATCCTGTTGACAGAGAAATGCGCTTCATCTCTTGTGCTTCTGCAGGTGAATGGATTTTGCACACTGAAATTTTTGCCCAGTTACAGATGTCATTCATCCTTAATTCTATCCGTTTCCTACCCTTGTGAAAGAAATTAGTGAAATTACATCAGACTATTATAGAAAACAGGACTTGAAGCAGAGACCTTGCTCAAAGGCAGGATGAAAAGTACTTGTACTAGGTATTTGTCCAGCTTCCTACTGAAAATATCCAGTGATGCAGATTCTACAGTCTCTTCCAATATATAATTTTCCTTCCTACTGAAAAACTTTTTCTTACTATCAAAAAGCCTAAAATATCCAACTAAACCTTCCTCCCTGCAATTTAATGAGTTTCTCTACTTTGATTTCTCATGTTTGCATACTGAACCCCAATATTAAGGTTTTATCTTCAAAGAGAACTTAGTCTTCTGTAACTAAAGATTTCCAAATTTTTTTTCAGTCTATTCTCACAGGTTATATATCTTGCTTCACTGTTCTCTCTCACCACTCATCTTTTCTACCACAACTTGATTTGAATCCTTTGGTTGCTGTGGCCAGACTGGAAATTGAACTAGTCTATGCTTGTAAGCTTTCAGCTGGATAGTAGGAGAGTTATTGCACACTTTAAAATGATGTTTCTATCTGTGTGTATGTGGAGTCTTCTTCCCTGGAGATATTAAAGAGAATCTGGTTATGCAAGTGAGTTGCAGGTGATCCTACTTGAGTAGGGCGTTTAGACTAGATGATCCTCTGTAGCCCCTTCCAACCTCACCCATTCTGTGATAATGTGAATACCTCTTGTAGATGGTTTTATGTAATAACTTATGAAGCTTCTTTTACAGTAGAGAGCAAGGTTTATTCAGAGGTTTGTACTTTTCCTTCAGTCTGCTTTGACACCACAGAATGCTCTGTGTGGTGCAGCATCACTCCAGCAGCTGGAGAAGTTGGTGGTCCCGCTAGAGGGCATGGTATCCGGGCATTCACCTCTTCAGTGCAATAGATTCCTGTTGGTGGTTATGTGGGTGCAGTAGAGAAGAAAACTATCTCTAGCGGGAAAGATGCTTTTTGTTTACATGCATAGAAAAAACAGAAAAAGAGAAAATGAAATAAAGAAATAAATGCTCTGAGAAAGATGAATTCTTACATTTAATTGATCCAATTGAATCCATTTTTTTAGTTGTTTAGGAATCCTCATCTGTTGATGCTCCCCAGGTTATTTCAGCAATAAGCATTAACTCTTCAGGGCATGCCAACACCAGTAGGGCACTTTCTATTTTCCAAGCCTGTGCTGCTTCAGACTATTCTGAGCAGCCCCATTAATATTTGTGAAACTGTGTATGAGAAATCCATTTTAAAAAAGGGATGCAAAAATTATATCTTTTATGACCCCCTTCACAGATCTTTTTGAACTGTATTGATTCCATTCAGTGACTTTGAATTAGCTCAAGGTATTTAGCTTTGTTCACACTAATTTATGATTTGAAATGGCATGAAAGTATGCATAGTTTACTTCTTCAATATGACAAAATGCTTATGCTTTCGACACTGAGATACATTTGTTATGTTGAATAAACTATATTTAATAAGCATGACAGCCACTTTATCACTAAATAAGTACAGAAATATTTTCAACACCCAGCTGATAAAAATGTAGCCAGAAAACGAAGTGTATATTGAAAGAAAAGCTTAGTGCTTTAAAATTCAGCAGTACTAAGTCTTCAAGATATCTTTAGTTGTTATATTATTCCTGTAAATTTATGAAACCTGAAGTTAGATAGTTTTAGTCTTTATGTATTTTCAGAATGCAAAATTGGTCAAAAATAACCTGTTTATTGTAAAAGGCAAGGTAATGGGAAGAGAAAAAAGACAAAATCTAATGTGAGTACTGCTGTTCTGTTTTACTGTCAAACACTGTATTGTTTGTTACACTACCTAGTATGGAAGTATTTTTTCACATTTCTTCTGTCATCAAAATGAATATATTCTTGACTTTTTCCAGTACTTCAACCAATATAACGTTCTCTCAAGAGAGATGGATTTCCTTTCAAAGATCAACAGAAAATTCAGTGTTAATTTGACAAGATTTTGTACATGCATACAGTCCTGAAACTGAGTAATATAAATTTAAAACATTAAGGAGAGGCAGAAAAGGAAAAGAGTTCATGGAAGGAATGTTTTCTTGCAGCAGATATGGTTAAAGCAGTGACAGCTTTGGGTGGCAGCTGTTGAAACCACCCCTGCTTTTATCACTGACAGTTCTGCCATGGAGACCTTGCTCTGAAAACATTGCAGTGCACCCTTAGTTTTGCTACAACCCTTGGGAGACTAAGGCAAATTCAACTTACTGCCTGCCTTTGGGAGCAAACAAGAAATGCTCTGTTCTCTGAAACTGCCAAGAACTAATATTCAAACTGCCTCCTGGTGTTGTTTTTGGCAAACATAGGGCACTTTCAAGTCACTGAGGATGAATGGGTGACTACTCCCCCCTCTTCACCCCAGTGGAAGTGGGTTGTTGGAAGTGGGATAAGAATTACATTAATATTTTCAGTCTTGCAGCTTTGCCACAACCACTAACATTTCTTCTCAGAGGTGCACAGCAAAGGGGTGAGTATGTCTGTTAAAGATTTGTAATAGGAAAAAACTGTTTCCAGTGTAGTTTGAACAGTGGATAAAGCAGACAGGATTTCATCAAAGATTTATGCTGGAAAATAATGAGATTCTACACTGACTTTTATCAAATCATTGCAAAATTTCTTTGTAAAATAAACATGTTTCTGTCTCATTAGCTCTCTGGCCTCCATCGTCAGAATATCTACCAAGCATCTACACGAGAAACGGCTAATATGGAAGCTTTAATGTGTGTGGCGTCAATACTTGCAGAATAAGCAGTCCTACAACTGTGATTTTAGTCACTGCAATGCAAAATTTATAGTTGCTGCCTCCTGGTCCCCTTTCTCTGGACCTCTTGGGCAGTATAAAAACCCTGCCAGCTGGGGCACACTAGTGCACGTGTAGTGTGTGTGTGTGTGTGTGAAAACTGTCACAAAGTGAGTGTTAAAGACATGAAGTGTTCAGTTGTAATTGTGGAGATTTTAATACTGGTTTATTCTTTTGTCTGCATCAAGTTTATGATTGTATTTTAAGGCTGTGGTGGTGTTGGTTGATTTGGTAGGATAAGGTTTTTTTGTTTTGTTTAGGTTTGCTTATTTCTTGCCAGAAATTAGGGGTACAATGTCAGTGAGATACAGTAATTTAGGAAAAAAATGTTATCTGTCAGGACAGAACTCACCCTTTTTTTTTCTGGGTTGTGCACTTCTGTGACAAACAGGCAGATTAAAAGCTGAAGGCTAAGAAAAGGAAGAAAAATAACCGAAACAAGTGATTTTTTTGGGGTGTGTGTGTGTCTGTAAATATGAATAAAGAAATAATAAAGTTAACAGTGACTTCAATTGTTCCAAATGTGCAAATAAACAGACAATGTTTGTAGATAATTTGCCTTTGAACTTTGACTGAATTTAACCTTGTTAAAAAGAATAGAAGGGGAAAACAGACCTCAGCCAGCTCCTCACAGGGCTTGATTTCTTGTCTCCCCACAGTCTTTTGCCTGCTATTCTGCTGTTCAGGCTGTATTTTAAGCTTGAGCCTGCAGAGCTGCCATTCAAACTTAGCATTTACCAATGGTTACCACAGAGTGGTATCTCAGATACCTTCTGAGTTTTCCTGTGCTTATCTCAAATACCTCTCAGCATGAGTAAATTATAACTTTTAATGGTGAAGCTAAAGTTCAGTTTGAAAGGTAAAGCTGGCAATTTATATGAAAGTTGCTAAGTAATTTTTGTGTTTTCGGATTGACTCAGGTTATTTCACATGATCAAACAGGACAATCTTTTCCAGTAGAAATAATTTTCATATTTTTGCAAAGGAATGAGAAGTATTTTAGCTGAGCTGTCTTCTGCAGCTAAGAAAAGAACAGCTTCCTTCAATTTATTTTGATCTGGTCATCTGTTTGAACATGGTCTCCTTTTGCTATCTGCTGCAGTTCTTATGAGGACATTTAATTTATAAATGAGTTTAGGTATTTTCATTATGTCCTGGTTTTCATATGGAAAATGTTTGTTTTACTGAAAATTGATTTTCCTGCTCATGGAACTTATTGAGGAAGTGTACTTATGAAAGAAGACATTAAGAATGTAAATCTCGAACAGGCTTAAGCCTTCTTCATTTTCCTCTTCTCTGACTTCAGATGGGGACAGTTTTAGATTGCAGTAAGGTCCATGCTGTCATTCTCATTTCAGTTTTGTGTCTGCATTTTCTGCAGTTGTTTCTTTTTTTTTGTTGTTTTGTTTTCTTTTTGTTTTTATTTGGTAGCCTGAAGCAAATGACAAATTTGCCTCTTCACTTTGATAAAGTTCATCTTGAGATTTCAGTGTTGAAAGGTAAAGTAGATTTTAATTAAGAACAACATATGAATCCTTGATACTGTCACAAAATTAAGGCAGAGTTTTAAATTGCTTAATGGTTTTAGGTTTTTTAAGGAATTATGCTCTTATCTCTTCAATTTCTGTCATGGCATTATAGGAGCGATAGTATAGCAAAGGTTGCTAAATGAAGGTTTTTAGTAAGCAGATAAATAGCTATTTATGATTAAGTATATTCCCTAGCCAGTACAGACTCTCTCTGGGTTGCATTAACTCTTGTGACTTCTAAGAGGAAGTTTGCAGCAATATCCTACCCATAAAACTGTCTGTTCTTTTAGATTTTCTGACTCTGGTCTTAGTATAATGTTTTTCTCTACAACTGCACAGAGGTTACTGTGGTCTGACTCTTAAAGATTTCAGCTTAGAGCTGTGTTCCTAAGAAAGGGCTCTTCACTGAATGGGCAAACTGCAGCTTTCCAAATAGGAGAGATTGCAGCATATTTTCTTGAAGAAGCTTTCCATTTGTTACCAGCTGTGTCCTCTGATTTAATCTCACTACTAGGAAACAAAGATTGTCGAGAGCAACTCCCTCTTTTCCTTTGTGTTGAAAGGTTTCATTAACTCAGAAGGAGTTCTCTGGCCATTTGCAGGCTTAATATAGATTCTGGCATGGCAAGGACTCTGTACTACCTGTAGATAATTTTGGCTATACGTTGCGGGTTAGTGGTTATTTGTGTCTTTACAAGCACAAGGGCTGCTTGACACAAATGGCAGAAAAACAATTTCTGGAAATGGAGGCCCATAGATGAATTAAGTTTATTGATGTTATTTTGCTTTGCTTCTGCCATGTGCAGACTCCTAAGTACAAAAGTACACTTTCATTTTAGCAGAAACTAGTCTTAGTTTCTGTGCTAGAACAGATAAAAATATTTGAGGTATCTCAGTAAAATGATGAAAACAAATAGTTTCTTTTATTTCCCGCTCATAAATTATTATTTAAATTAGGAAGTCCAGAGGAGGGCCATGAGGATGATCAGGGGACTGGAGCACCTCCCATATGAAGGTAGGATGAGAAAGTGAGAAAGTTGGGGCTGTTCAGCCTGGAGAAGAGAAGGCTGCGTGGGGACCTCAGAGCAGCCTTCCAGTATCTGAAG
>JAOEHX010039033.1:0-10689 GCA_025448015.1 Bolborhynchus lineola | reverse complement strand
TGCTGGGAAAAAAATCCTTTCGTCCTGCAAGTTAGGTGCTCACAAACTTGCACTGCCCAAATCACATTTTACTCTTATTATATAAGGTCAAACTCACATAAATGTTGAAGCTGGCTTATTGAAGTGCTCATGACATCAGCTCATTGGAGCTGAATATAGAACACATGATGTGTCACTTGGCTCATTAGCAAAACCAAAACAAAACCTTTGCTGTCATTTGGCTGAATAAGAAACACCAATTGTGGTGCTATATTTTGGGTTGCTTTCAGGTGATTTCACCCACCAAAATAGTTGTGTAGGAATGGAGCAAGCTAGCCAACTTCCACAGTATCATGTGAGACTTCTGAACAGTACCTGTGAAATGCACCTACAGTGGCGAGATTGCAGGAATAGAAGAAGGAAGAAAGCCAAAGAACAGAAAAGACAAGGCAAGGCAGGGAAAGGGAAGGCAAAGAAAAGTGGGGAAAAAATAAAATCTATAAAAGAATATAATGCTTGCACACTAAAACTAGAGAAAGACAAAAGATAATACTTTTTTTCACCCAATTTTATTATTTAGTTTTTTAAAATGCACAATTTACTCATGAATTTAAATTTTTCTATTTAGTAATACTTAAAATCTAAACCTCATCAACTTAACTTCAGTAACAGTTCCAATTTGTAAATTTCTACCTCTGAATAAGCGATAAATATGGTGAGGGTGCCAAATGAGTTGACAGCATGCGTACTTTAGCAATTTGCTCAAATTAGCAAGCAACAAAGGGTAATGAAAACTCAGGCCAATGAGCAGCTCTTAACAAATCTGAAATTAACAAAATGTATTACTTAGCAGACAAAGAAATATATTTCTCCAAAACTTTTTGAAAATAAATGTTATTAATGCTCAAGCAATTAGACTGATGATAGTTAATTAAAAATACTTTACTTCCACAACTGGGTACATTAGCATATGCTAGTTATAACTTGAATTATGTCACAGGCAAATTTTATTATAATTTAAATTTTAAAGAAAAAAGGGAAAGGAAAAAGCAAAAAAGGCCACAAAACCTTAGCTTAAGTCTTTAGATTTTATTGTTTCTTCCCTTATTTACAGGGTTTTCTATGCTTAGGTTGAAGTAAAGCTTGGGTATGATAAAATTTCAGCAGAGCAACAGCCCTCTTCTAGGACATAATCTTTTTGATCATGTTTTTCGTCAGGCTGATAAACTTCTCTGCTTTGAAAAATTTGCAAATGTGTCTGCAGAAATGTGATTGCAGGTCAAAGAATGTAATGGGAGTCAGATCCTTGCCAGAGGTGCCATTTCACATGTGCAAATGCTGTCTGATTAAGAAGGAGCTTAACAGATTCCAGAAACACAAGAATATCAGTTCTTGGTTTCAAGATGAGATTATACAAGACCACTACAAGCATTTAAAACTTAAGTGTACTAATAAATCATTATGGGTAACTCTTTTTTCAGAGTTATTTAGTTTTACAATTCAGTCACTGGTTATTCTAATTTATTTTTTTTTTAATATGTTAAAAGGTTCTCCACCATTCAGGTCTGTTTCCCATGTATATATTTATCAGCAGTCCCAGTCTAATGGGCAGGCCCCTGAAGATTCGAGGTTGACCAGCATGATGCCTCTCTACAAAAAGGGCAGGAAGGAAGACCCTGGAAACTACTGGCCTGTCAGCCTGACCTCACTGTCAGGAAAGGTCTTGGAGCAGATGATCATAGAATCATAGACTCGAATAGATAGGGTTGGAAAGGACCTTAAGATCATCTAGTTCAAAGCACATGAGCACATGTTGGAAAACTGGGGGATCAGGCCCAGTCAGCATAGGTTCATGAAGGGCAGGTCCTGCTTGACCAACCTGATCTCCTTCTACAATGAGGTGACCTAGCTGGTTGATGAGGGAAAGTCTGTGAATAATGTCTATTTATTTAGTAAAGTATTCAACACTGATATCACATCTAGATGTCCCTAGTGGTGTGTACATCAGGGCTTGGCATTAGTGACAGTGTAATTTAACACCTTCATTGATGATCTGGATGAGGGGATTGACTGCATCCTCAGTAAATTTGAGGACAACACTAAGGCTCTGCAGATGGATTTGGACAAGATCAATGAGTTGTGGCCAGTGTTATGAGGTTCAACAAGACAAAGTGTTGGGTCCTGCATTTGGGTCACAACAGCCCCATGCAATGGGGATTTGAGACTTGGGGAAGAGTTGCTGGAAAGTTTCTTAGTGATAAAGTACCTGGGGATGCTGATTGACAGCCACTGAGCATGAGCCAGCTTGTGTTCAAAAACCATGTAGATGGGGCCCTCAGTGATATGCTTTATTGGTCATCTTGGCAGCGCTGTGGTAATGGTTGGGTTTGATGGTCTTCAAGGTCTTTTCCAACCTAGTTGATTCTATGATTCTATCGGTGGTTTATGTCCTCCTTAGAGAGGTTTAATTGATTAATTATAGTTCCGGATTTTGTCTTATTTTGTTTTATGAAAATAGAATGCATAGGTGAGGTGTTTTATATTAACACAAGTACTTCAATCTTAGTTTCCTATCAAAAGACAAGGATGTGTTTATGTGATAGTTCTTGTTTCTATCTCACCATGATCATTGGCATTCACTATGGTTCCATCTTTCAATTGTTTATAAATTCATCCTTTCAGCAATAAAGCCCAGTATGCACCAGCTAAATCTATAGTAACTAATTGTAATAAATAAATTCAATTGTAACTTTTCCATGCAATAAGGCAAACTGACTCAGGCCAACACTTATACAACTGGCTTTTCTTAACATTCAGAACAAGGGACTGTACCTGGGCCATCAGCTGAAAATAGTCTCTTGTGTTAATGAATGTTTTATTGGGTGTGGGAAAGCTTTGGAAGCTTGCTTTAAGCTTGGGCCAGAAATGCACCCAGGTCTGTCCCAATAGGTCCACAGTGTTCACATCCTCTTCCATTGCCCAGGAGTACTGCCAGGCACTGCTTCACCTATGAGTTTATCCATTCCTGGAGACAAGATTATCCTTGCACACCCTCTTCTCCATTTCACTTCCTCATAACAACCATCTCACTTATAAGAAGGCTCTTTGATATTAGCAAAGTAGCGATTGAAATGAAGGTAAGACTAGGTAATAGTCTATAAGTGACCAGGAATATGCCCTTAAAAACCAGTTGGTTCCTAAGGGGTCTATTTTTTTTTTATTTCCCTTCAGCTCTTTAGAAAGAAGAGATGACCACACAAGGATATTTTTAATGACATAGAAAGTGTTGCATATCTGTAAACAGTTTATGGAGCAGGAACATAATAAAAGTCAACAGGAGGCCATGATCACCTGAGTTTTACTTCTATTTTACCTTTAAAATTTTGCCTCCAGCCCCTGGGATTGACAGCAGGATCTTGCCATCTCATTCATTAAACTTTGATTTGCTTACAGGACTCCTGAATGTGAAGATGAAATCTGCCACTTGGTCTGTCAAGATGAATTTCTCTTTGGGTTTCTGAAGGGCTGCATGACAGCAAGCAGGCAAAACAATAGTCATCATTAGAAATCCTGAGAGCCTTCAAAGTCAATCTTGCAAATATATTCACGTAATTACCACAAAATTATTAGTGTGTCTTGAATTGGCTTATTAAGAAATGATAACTTTTAGGAAACATTTAACTAAGGCAACATAAAGACATAAAACCCAGTAAAGTAATAATTATGATGGAAAATGATTAGTTGCAAAAGAAACTTGCAAAAGAAAAAGTAGGTCATGACAAAGATAGATAACATTGATACCATTTATTAGGTACCCTTTAGTTTACATGTTAATGGTATATAATACTGAGTACTCTGAAAAATATCTGTTGTGTGATTTAGGATTCAGTGCTGAATGTTCCAAGGGGTTAAATAATGCAATAATATCATCATTTTTTACAGGTTAAATGGAAGTAGAACTCAGGTGAGCATGGCCTCCTGTTGACTTTTGTTAGGTACCTGTTCCCTAAAATGTTAACTACATAATAATGGCTGAAAAAAAAATAGCAGTTTTAAAATTAAAAACCAGTGCCAGTATGGACTGGAAAATGAACTGTGTGACACATTACAGCAGTTAAAAAATGCATGGAGAAATTCTACTCCCTTTCAGGCTCTGATGTCATCAAAACATGAATAGTATAATATGAATGTTGACTGAATAATTTGTCACAGAGCAATACAGACTTGACTAAGGATGGAAGAGTTTTCAGATGGTTGTAATAGCACAAGCAGGTCTGGTTTGGGGAGTGTGAGAAAGTTCACAGCATTTATGAATGACAAGCAAATAGGCTACTTACTAGGCAAGAAACAGGCATGCATAAAATAACTAGATTCACTTTGGAATTCTCATTTTGTGTCCTAGTACTCTCTTGAGACAATCTGAATTTGTGCAAATGCCATGCTGGTAAATAGGCCCATAACAATATGCCACAGCTATTAAAAATTTCCACTACTGGAGATATTACAGACACCCCAGATCATGTGATCCTATATTAAATGATCTTTACCACTAAACAGTCTTTTTCCCCCTAATATCTTCCCTAAATGCCCTTACCTTAAAAGCTACTATTCTTCGTGCTCTTCACCACAGATATGGATGCACGATTCCTCTCTCTGCAGTATTCTTTCAGATACTTGAATCCTATTTTCATTTCTCCTCTCAGACTCTAGTCTAAACAGCTTCAGTTCTTTAATTTTTTTCTTTTTTTTTAATGCTTTCCAGAGTTTTTCTAACCCCATTGCTCCTTGGAGGATTTCTTCTCATTGGTTTGTGTCTACCTAGAGCAACTGGCAGATACCTGGGCACAACACTCAGCTGTGGCCTTAATAGCTCTGAGCAGAAAGGAAGAATCAAATATGCATCTGATTAGTTGAATGTCTACCCATACATCTATTTTTTTTACACAAAATTAATTTCGTATTCAGGTTATGATTCCCTATAGTCCCCAGATTCTTCCCTGAAGAGATTCCACCTGGCCTAAACATGGAATGCTGCATAATGTGCTTTCTGTAGACCATTTCCTTTTTGAATAATACACTTGTTTGTGTGTTCCTTCTTCTGTCATGATGTCATCCACAACTTAATACCAACACAGAGGAAACTCTCATCAGTGCTCAAGACCCAGTACAGAAGCAGCCCACTGCAACACAGAGGACTTAAGAGATCACTGCCTGTTAAAGATTAGCATTTCCATATTCTCATTGCATCAGAGGTGACGTATTTTACTTCCCAGCAAAAATAGTCCCTGGTTGAACAGAAGCTGACTAAAAATTAATCCATAAAAAATGGAGCTTATATACACAGCTGATCTTCTACCCTACACTGTAACATTAATCATATCAATTTATTCTCATGTGATTTTAATACAACAAATACAATGTAACATAATAATACTTGCAAGAGTTTTACAATATTTTAATGATATATCTTAGATTATTGAATTTTATAATTTAGTATAATAAAGTTAATCTGAAATGTATAATTATACAAAGTATAATTTTATAAAGTATGTAAAATATTGTAATAATAATGCAGTGTAATTTCAATAGAATATATACTTACACATGGACATACAATTCCAATACATTTGGACTCCTTTATATCATTGGACATTACTGGCTATAATGATAAGCTAAACATTTAAAGGATTCTGTGGCCAGCAGCCGAGCTTGATGTAATTTGTACTATTAAATTGTCCTACCTTCCAGAACAGGGTGATCATGTTCAGGCTGCCTGTTAGAAATGGTCTTCAGCATATGTGTGCTCCTGAGTCATGCCTAGGATTAGTCTGGGAGATGCTTAATTGGCAGGCATAACTACGCCAGCGACCACCCTTATTAATTACAGATGTGCCAGTAAACACCAAAATCCGAAAATTTCTCTCCCCCACCTCATGTTTTAGACAGGATTGTGAAAAGGTTTAAGCCATTCTCCTGGAATTGGATATACAGACTCCAGTAGTTAAAAATTATTGGACCTCATATAACTTTCATTTTACAGAGTAGCCCAGTACCCCTATTCAGGATCGAATTACCCACTGAATGAATGTACCATAAACCAGTAAAGAATGTACCTAATTTTAACACTTCTCTTTAATTTACTTTTTAAAGATACTGCTCTGTCTTAAATGTTGATGGTAAGAGAAAGAAGCTTCTGCTGGAATGTCATGTTTTATGCAGCCATTACGATCCTTATCACAGTCTAGATTATGATGATGCACTCATCATGACGTACAATTATTTACAGCTTTCATTGTCATCTTGTTTTAAGACCCATGTCAGCAAGCACTTCATAGTTGTGTTTAGGTAACATAGATGAAATAAGGCATTTCAAGCCATCTAAAGATGGGGAAAGAATAGCAATTGAAGATAAAGAAAACAGCAGGAGAAAGAGCAACATTGTGATGATCAGGCTTTTAATGAACATCTGTCACAACACACCAGCTGCTAGCGTATTGAGTGTTTAGCCAAAGGGCTGATACTTCAACTACTTATTCTCCTGGATAAATCTAATGAACTGAGCATTTGAGGGTCAGGGCCCCTGCTTACATTTTGTTACAGCTGTCTTGGAAGCTATGAATTCCACAGGGTTCATGTTTTTAGCAAATTTCCATGACTTTCAACATGTCGAGATACTTGCAGATCACTGGATGTGAAAGTAATCAGCTGTGTTAACTTCACTAGAACTCTTGAGTGCTGCCAAATTAAACTTTGGGCTGAATAGAGAGTTGATAGAAGTAATTCAGCAAAA
The DNA here is from genome assembly GCA_025448015.1 of Bolborhynchus lineola. Taxonomy (NCBI): domain Eukaryota; kingdom Metazoa; phylum Chordata; class Aves; order Psittaciformes; family Psittacidae; genus Bolborhynchus; species Bolborhynchus lineola. Next base: position 3,920 of record JAOEHX010039033.1, on the reverse strand, counting down.
AAATTCTGTGGTGAAATTGCTCAGATTTTAGTTTTGTTCATTTTTAAATGCTCACCTACTTTGTTTCTTGTGCCAAGGAGAACCACAAAACCTAACTTTCCTTTAAAGCATGAGAAGGAATGTACTTAAGAGCTGTGAAATTCATTTGGCTTTCTTAAGCCTGTCTGTCATATCATGCCATCATGCTTGAGGGGTCTACTCGAGGCATGTCTGTTGTAAAATAGGATTTATTCTTCCTTCAAGAGAACATTAATGACTCTTTTATGAATCACCCTAAGGTTAGCAAAAAACAGTACTTCTGCTATTTTATACCTGTTAGTCTTCATGCATGGAAGCGTGACATATATGTGATCCTACATTACAGCCTACTGCAGAATAATATTGTTTGGGCTCAGGACACATTCAGTTTGGTAACTGGAAGTGAAAAGCTCTGTATTTTGACGCTCCAAAAAACCTCAGGTGTATTCTTTTTTTAATATTCTGATAATTCTACAGATACAATGACAAAGGGAAGCATTTAGGGTAGATTTTATGTCACCTAATTTTGAGTGTCATAAAGTTTAACACTAAAGTCTAAGGTAGTCATTCCCTTTATAATATCAACAGGCACCCTCAAAGGACAGTTATTCTGGCATATATTAGATAATTATTTTAGGATAAATTGATCTGATTTGATATCCAGAGATGTCTATTGCATTAAGGGACTATGCAGACCCAAAGCACATTTAGCTTGGACTTATGAGTTTTTATTTATGCTTGATTGATCCCTCCCTTAGCATCAGTCAATATGCCTTTGTACTACATGGATCAATATCTGAGCAATAAACCAGTGGGAACCTGAGGAAAGGCTTGTAATCACAGATGCTTTATTCTTACTCTTGCAACAAAATGGGAGTAATGGCTCTGGCAAATATTCTTGCCATCTTATGGATATCCTTCGGCACACACTACAGCTCCTTTGGTTTGACGGGCAAGGCAGGCTTTTATGAAATCTCACTTGATGTGGCAGTCCATAGTATGCATCACTTAGTGATTTTTGTACTCAGTATGGTGTTTCTTTTGTGATACAGAAGTTGTGCTGCTGTATCACCAGGCCAATAAACCAGAAATTCTATAACTGGATTATTTTTTGTTTCATTAATTTCATGTAGCTAAGGGGATTAATAATGTTCTGCTGTACTGAAAATAAATTCCTCTAAACTGTGTATAATGTCAGAGACACATAAGAGTAATCAAATTAAGCATGCTGGATGATCAAAACTGGCCTGATGTAGCTTTTGGTTTCTGCGAACTTCTGAACACTAAAAAAAAAGAGAAAACTAAGTAGAAACAGAATAATCTTTCTAAATAGGATTTATCCTGATGTATTTCAAATTATTTATCTTCTTATTTGGTCCACTGCCCCCTCCCCCCCATCTCTCTTTAAAGCAACGTATGAAATGCATATGTATTTTATGCAGATTAATTTTGCATCTTCCGCCAGCCCTTATTTTGGCAAGGATTGAAGATGACAAGATAGCCTGCAAGGTGTTCAGAGGTGCCTTGTGTTTATGTCCTAATAACTGTGTTTTGATGGAGTGGAGAGAAGCATATGGACCTTCAGAACTGGAATTAGGAGGGAAGGCTTAGGTGGCAGCAAAGCTGTAGTCCTTTTTCCCGTCTCTTCACGCACAAAGCATATTTCACAGGCTGGGGTTATTTCACAGGCTGGGGTTATTTCACCAGATGGGGTTATTTCACCATGTTCCCTGCAAAAGATGTGAGTTTGGATTGATTCTTATGTCTCCTGGTTTGGTTTTATGGTTCAGTTTAGCCCCATAACAATTAAAATTCCATGTTTAGTGTGCTGAGGTTGTTATCTATATGAGTGAGCTTACTAATTGTTCAGGAGCTGACCCTTTTTCTGAGGTGGAGGGGCAAGCAAATGGAGTGAAAAAGAATAAAGGAAGGATTAAAAGTACATGAGAGAAGCAGGGAGAAAATTAGGGTAGAATGATAACCCCAAACAAGATGTTCTTGTAAATCCTGGGGTTTATTCCTATTTTTTATGACAATGTGAGGTCTGCTATATGGACTTCTTTGATAAGAACACTTACTGGACTGTTGCTTAGGTCAAAAGTATCCTTACTTTGGAAAAGAGCTTGCAGCTGCCTGTAGATACATGAAGAATGCCTTTTCTGATGCTGAGCTAGAGCCAAACATTAATAACTGGGGATGGAATATGGATCTAATCTCCTTGGTCGGTCTGGCTCACATACTAAGCTACTGCCGCAGGTAATTAAGCATTCTGAAAGGGAAGCACGTATGACACAAGCACAGAAGACTTTGTTCTGATTTTAACCTTGGATTAGCATGCTATCCTTACATAAATCTGTAAAGATATCATGCTTGGAAAACTCTGAATGTATTCTGGAGAGTTCTGGGTTTTTTTTTTAAACTGCCATCAACCTTCCTCTTTTCCTAAGTGCTCTCTGATTTCCTATGTTGTATGAACTCCCACTGTGGGTTTTTATTCACATATCATATAGTACTTTTGGCTTAAGTTGTGAAATACTAGAGAAATATGATAAAGCATTTTTGACAATCAGGATTACTTCACAGCAGCGTTTTTTCTTAGGCTTTTGTGCTTAGTTACTTCTTCATCTGCTTCGGCCTTCCCTGATAAAGGTAATTCCTGTCTTCTAAGAGTACAATGGTGAGGAAAATTAAAATGAATAGTGATTTTATATATTTCTTGGATTATTATTTTTGCCTTGCCACTATACTTCTTGGATGAAAATGCTTTTACACATAATTTTCAGTTGTATCAGGACAGCTACATTATTGGTCTTTTAGCTTGTTTTGAATACAGGGCTTTTGCCTCTTGGTTCTGTTTTCATGTGCTATGTAAATGCAAAAGTATTCTTTTCAAAATGTAAGGACCAAGGATGAACCTGCAAACCCAGTAAGAGTGTCTCTCACCTCCTAAGTAATCCCACTGTAGTTTTAATATATATTTAAAGTCTGGTCTTTCACCAGGTTTTCTAGGTAAACAAGAATATAAAATTGTTTCTTAGTTTTGTCAATATTCAGTGGATGCAATACTTCAGAAGTATAGTAAGCACCACATGATGCATTTCAAGGAGGCTAGTTGGTCATTTGATTCCCTTGTTATATGCATAAAAAAGAAAAGATTGCAGGATGATGTCAGCTTTAAAACAGATGGACAGACAAAACCTTTTTCTGTGTGTGTTTCAGGGAGTTTTGGGATATTGCATCCTATTAACAAAAGCATTTAGACTCATATGAAGCCTATCAAGAAGTTATACTAAATTTACTATGGGTTATATGTCAGGAGAAGGAATTGAATTTGATGAAAAGTAATGTATATTTACATGGTTTATGTGAGTTTTATGCAAGTTTGCCACAAAAAGTTAAAGCAGGAGCTCTCAACTAACTTTGTGAATTGGAAGCTATTAGATTAAGTAAAACATCTAGCAGTCACACTTGTAAAAGACATTTTCTGACTGACAGTGGCAATGCTGGTACAAGATTTATACATACAATAAGCAAACCTGGTAGCATTAACATGGAGCTATAAAGTCTTCTTGGCATCTATAATTGTAAAAAAATGTAGGCAACTCAACTGAAGTGACTGAAAGTGTGCATTGAAGAATGGTAGCAGTTAAAAAACAGACATTGCATTTTTAAAAGAAGAGCTTACAGTAAAAAGTTGCTATTGCAAAATACTTAAAGCTGTTTATAATTCCCTGACCTATAAAGTGACAATAATAAATGACACACAAAGGATTTTTTTTTTCTTATTCCTATAGTTTCTGGCAAACAAATAACTATAATGACTTTCCCAGGACCATGTCTTTTAAAAAAATCTTGTTAAATAGTATTTACACTACAGCTGGAGTTCCTCTGTGTAAACGCTT
>JAOEHX010039031.1:6818-17392 GCA_025448015.1 Bolborhynchus lineola | reverse complement strand
GCTTTTTCATCCAGATGCCTTCGGCTGCCTCATTCTTCCTAGATAAGCTTTGATATCTTCAAGGCTAAGTTCTAACTTCATGTCTTCAGTTACAGAGTCCCCCGCAATTCCCCCTCTTTGTTTTTCAGCAGAAAAGGCAATATTCATCATCTGCTGCAGGGCCCTTTGCAGACAGGATAACGAGCACGGTACCACAATTATAATACAGAGAAGAGCAAACAATATCATATGTCTATCTTTTATCAGAGATACAACACAGCCTTCTAGTCCCCAGGAGATCAACCATTTTCCCAGTCCAAAAAATCCATCATCTTCTTGCAATTTCTGAGTTTGGTCCATAAATTTCTGGATGCTAGCATGAATGGATTGAGAGTGATCTGGTAAGTTCATGCAACATATTCCATGAAATTCTTGGCAATCATGCCCATGTGCTAACAATAAAAATCAATGGCTGTTCTATCTTGAAGAATGGCGTCTTACAGAGCTAACACCTATTGCTAAGGCACTTAAGATTTTTGCCGTTTCAGTAGTTTGTTTTCCCAACCAGCAAACAAGCTTATTTAATTGTGCTAATGCTCTAGCAGCAACAACTCGCAGCATGAAGAAACTAGCCACAAAAATTTCCCCCCTATTCCAGACATCTACATTATCGTCACAATTGGAGTCAAGTGCTGCTCATTTTTGGCGACCTCTGTGTAACTGTTTGTGATTTAAGATCATACTTACGTTGGGTGTAAGCCACGATAGCTGCCCCAACATACACGGACTTCCCCTTGGCTTCCACAGAATACTTGGATAAGTCATGCTGCCACATAGTGGGAATATACCTTGAGGCAATGCTTTTGATAAGTTATCGATACTAGTTTCAGTAACAACTGAACACCATGGACTCACATTTTTTGTCATATTGCAAGACGGAGGACTATTTGGTCGGACATCAGTATAACCATGACGATGTTTCAGGGCCCACCTCAGAGTCTCTGGCCCACCTTGGGCTGACTATGTCATGGTCATAGCACATTCCAATGCCTTCCAGCCAAAACATCGAGGGGCATTCACCATGCCCACAATATCTATCTCTTCTGGATCTTTCATTATATCTGGCAATGCTTGAATCCAATCAGAAATGGTTGCATTGTTTACTACCCCTTGCACCGGCTGACCAACTAGACATATATGGAAGGGCTTGTCTGCTGTACAAAGCACAAAAGGTGATTTGATGCAGTGTCCTGGCTAAGGTCACCCAGATGTTAAAGCTGTTCCACCACATCAGTGAGGGTAGATGCAGATTTCCACTTGTTGGAGTTGGAATCCAAAACAGGATGCACATATCGAGCAGGAATCTAGCAGGGGCCTCCATCTGTCAAAACACAGGCATACCTTCTTCCCCAAATTAGTGGCTCTTGAGGACCATGCCGTTTCCACATAACTAAATCCCTTACCACTACTTTAACTCCATGGCCCACCCAATCTTTGTCTACTAACAAATTGAAATGCCAAAGGATCGGTGGTGTCTGGATGTCATCAGAAATCTGAAAAAAAATTAACACATAGGTGACTTTGGCTAATCATGCCTCAGGTGGCTCACTCAGCATTCCCTTTTTTTTTTTTTTTTTTTCTGAAGAAAGCATTTGAGTGTATCATGGGTTCGTTCTACAATGCCTTGACCTGTTGGAGAATGGGGGATACTAATAACATGAGAAATTCCCCAAGCTTGCAAAAAGGATGCAACCTTCATTGACACATAAGCAGGACCATTGTCTGCTTTTATCCACTGTGAAACCCCTAAGGTTGCAAAAGCACACTGCCAATGGTGAATGACATTCTGGGCAGATCCACCAGTATGAATGGTAGCCACAATAGCAGAAGAAAGTGTGTCTACGGACATATAATTCTGTCTACCAAATTCAGCAACATGTGTAACATCTGTTTGCCAAATCTGTAATGCTTGTAAACCGCAAGGATTAGTGTCAAAATAGGTAGGAGCATGTTGGCCTTGACAGTCAGGACAGGCAGCAACGATAGCATGTGCTTCACTACTGGAAATTTTAAACTGTTGCTGTAGAGCCTGACAGCCTTGGTGGAAAAATTTACGAGATACTTGTCTCTGTTTTATATTAGAAACAGGTCTAAGGGTAACTGCAGATACCAGAGAATCTGTCTTTGCATTACCTTCTACTATAAAGCTTGGAAGGCTGGTTTGACTCTTAACATGTATAATACAATACTGATGCTCCCCTTTTGTATTGCTAGCCATACTAATTTCAGGATCTCAAATAACTTTTCATCGGACATTTGTCCCAAAACTACTTTTTCTAATCATTACACCATCCCTGCTACATAAGCAGAGTCAGTAACAATGTTAACCGGACAAAGAAAATGTTGAAATACCATTGTTATTGCTCTAAGCAATACTACTTGGGGTGATCCTTCTTGATATTCTGTTCGGTGCTGCCAGTGAAAATTTTCTTTCCACACAATAACAGCTTTTCCGGTCTTCCCTGGACCATCTGTAAACACCATTGGCTCTTCCACTGGATGGCTCTCTGATAACATGGGAGGCCATCTCTCACATCAAGGTCTGGCCTGACATATATCTCCACCGCTCAGTGCCTGCTGGGTTGCAGCCAACAGTGGAGCTAAAGGTTCTTCCTGGTGGCAAACACAGAGGCCAACCCAGTCTTGCCTTTGATTGTGGTAGGAGGCATTTGGCCAACCTCAGTCCTTGCACTTTGTTGTCAATACAGAGTTCCACCTGCTTCATCCAGTAACAGATCGCTACTATGGCAAAGCACATAGAGATTTACAGTAGCAGTATGTATACTACAGGGTGCAGCAGTATGTATACTGCAGCATGTTGAAGGTGCTAGTGGCAACGAGGGACTAGTCAAAGAAATTTTTTACCAGTGGAGGTCTCTCACCCTCTTAATTTATTCCATTACATGCTTTATAACTCTACCATTGTATTAGAATCTTCCTAGCTTTTGCCTTAGCATATTCTAGCAGCTGCTGCAAATTTGCATGCTCTAACATCTCTTTTACAAGTAACAAATCCATACAATGCATGACGTAGTTTATTAGCAACTGGCTAGTAAATATAGGTGGGTTTATACACAAAATCACAGCCTCTAATAATAGCTACTTTATAAGCACATATATTCCAGCTGTTACTTTTCAGTTGTCCCCAAGTGATGTTTTGCAATAATTCATTTTTCTCTTCCTTTATCTCATTCTGCTGTCATCTGACATGTGACATGCTGCTTTGATAATTAAGTAGAAAGTTCTGCTTTACTATTACAAACCCTTACTTATATACAGTTTCTAGCATACATGTATCTTTTAGCCATTGGTTACATCAGTTAGCAACAGCACATTATTGAATGGCCCTTTGCCACATTACTAAAGTCTGTTATCTTGCCAAGCTCTTGTTCTGCAGTTAGTTACTCCCCTTGACTTGCTCGCTCCCCCAGACACCTTTTGCTTTTTCATCCAGATGCCTTCGGCTGCCTCATTCTTCCTAGATAAGCTTTGATATCTTCAAGGCTAAGTTCTAACTCCATGTCCTCAGTCACATAGTCCCCCACAATTCATGCACCAAATTTAAAATATATATTTATATGCTTCATAGCTACACTGGTGCTTCTAGACCTAAATTAAAATGAATAATGCACACCTTCCATCTTGCATGAGAAAATTAAAATGCTCAAAAGAAATTTAGATAGTCTGGTTTAGAGGAGGGAAAATTTCTCCCTGAATTAAGATTGGGAAATCAGGTTAGTGCTTAGGCAGATAAAGGAATAAGATTGATGGCAGGGGAGAGGACATGAGGGTTCAGAATATGAAAGAAGATGTGTTATAGTACAGATTGCAAAAGCTACTTGCGTTTTTCACTCTATTGACATTTGTTGATGGCAAAGAAAGTGGGCAAAGAAAACAATAAACCATCTCAAAAATCTCAAATATACTTTATTTTGCAAATTATACAATGCATTCGATTGTGTTGGTTTGGTTATTTTTTTCTGATAGACAAACATTCCTAACATTTTCCATAAATGTTTCGTGTTTGTGAAAGCAAGGGCTTATTTTCCCTTTCAAGACCAAGTGACAAGAAATGACATTAGGATGTTCCTTTCTTGATAAAGAAGACTGAAAGAAGACAAGATAACCACTGCAAAAATTATGCATAACTTCTTATAAATTTAGGACGTGTATTATGGATTGAGTATTGCCCTTTTGTGTTTCCAGGAGATCTTGTATGTCTTAAATGAGACTGGTCCTTCAAGAGCACTTACCTGTTTTGTCTTTCAGTGTAATTGTAAAAGTTTGGTAGTGGCTTTGCAATCTAAATTGTCCTTAACAATTCTTTCTAGAATCAAAATGAACCTCAAATTTGTAGTAGTAGCAAAATGCTGGCTGAGTTCAATCTTACCTCTTCTTAACCACTCTGGTAAAGCTTTAGTATTTTTCTGTGTCTTTCTGAAGAACTCTAAAATCAAGATACTTCAACATTCAAATTTCACGTCTAGTGTTACTTTTCCCTGAAAAAAATGAAGAAATAAAACCAATCTTGGAAAAACCTTTTGTTAGAAAGTCTTCAGTGTTAAGCTAGCAATTTATATTATTACACAGGTCAGAAAGCAGTGTGTCATATAAATGATAATATACAACAGATAGCTCAAAAAAATGAATTATGAGTATAATGTAATTAATGAAGATGCTAGGAAGTACTTAAAAAACAAGGCCCATTTATTTTGGGAAGTTATATCAATTTTTCTTTCTAACTCTATCGGGCCTATCAACTTAGTCTATTATATATTAATACACTATTTATACAACGCTCGGAAAGAAAAAAAATACAATCCAACTTCTATGTGGAATAAAAAGTCCCCAGTAACTGCCATGTTCTGATCAGATTCTTTTCGTTGTATTTTGCTCTTTCTGTATTTTACTCAATTTGGGAAGGCTGAACACATAAATTTTAAGCTTTCCTTGAATTTAGCAGCTTTTGTTAAAATTTCATAAATGTTGTTAGAATTTTTTTCCCCATAAATTTTTAATATACATGCTATCAGTTAAATATAGTACTGCATAGTCCAAAATTCTAATTATTTTACTTTATGTATGGCACTAAATTTATGAAGTATAAAGAAAAAGAAAAATAAAAGAATTAGGCTTAGAGCTGCTCTTCATTCTGATGGAATGCACAGCTATAGACTTTAATACTTTCAGGTGAGGTGCAACAAGATAATATATAATTTTTATATTTTTCTTATTTTATGTATAAAATATTCAGAAATGTAATTAATCCATATATTAATACAATTATATAAGCCAGGACATTTTGCAGAAGTAGATGTGAACTCAAGCTTCTATTATAGCATTTTATTGCATAATTATTATGAAAGATTATATCAAAACCCTAACAAAATATGGTTTCTTTTCAAACAATATGTTTGGGGTTTCAGTACTTGTATAAGATTCTCCCCTTGATGTCACTTTTCTCTTGACACTGTTGGGTAAAAGTGAGCAATATCTGGCAGATAAAATTGCTTGGAATATTTCAGGCTACAAAGCTTGCTGTAGGCAATAAAACCCTATTCTCTTTCCTGTACCTATCTTTCATATATGTAAGTATATAAATCTCATATGTGGGTGCTTATAATTCTTATCTAAATCTACACATGTTCACATATAAGTGTAGTTTTTGATTCATCAAATATTAAATCTAGACAGTTTTCATCCTCCATATGGTGAACAGAAGGTAAAAAAAAAGGATACTTCTGTTTGAATGACAGGAAAAGTGAGAGTGAACTTTGAGAAACCAACCCAAAATACATATCACCCAATTCTAGTCTTGAAGGCATTTGAACATGTGTTTTGGCATGTTAACCACCCTTGACTCTTTCTATTTCTTCTATGAAGCTTTAAGACACTTAGGAATTGATATGATAAAATACTTCCATTCTGAATAATTTCCTTTCCCTAATGTATTCTTCCCTTTTAGGCTTCCTGAGGCTCAGCAAAGCAGATTACTGAAGAAAACAGAAATTCTGAAACTTCTGTAAGTCCTGTTTATAGTGATAGAGAGCAGCACTACATAACCATTTACCCATGAGATGAACAGTGCCACTGATTGGATTACAGGAGGAGAAACTAATGTGGTTATGTCCTTAAGGGTTAGATGAAAAATGAATCTTTCACCTCTGTGAGTGAGCACAACCAGCAATTCAAAAGCATTATATATGTGAGGTAGTTTGCAGGATCCGTGCTATTTGTCACTGGAATTGGCTGTAGAGCATTTGGCAAAGTCTGAGTTGTTTCAATTCTGGATCATTTCTGTTTTTATACTTAAACTTTAAAAGTAGTTTGGAGGCATCTATAAAGAACAGGGAAATCATAACACATTTCTGCAGTTTACAGCAAAACCATTATTTAATACTTCTAAAAACAACTGTAACTTACAGTTGCAGAGGGCTTCAGTGCTATGAGATTCACAGTAGCATCTATGAGAAATCTCCTGAGATTAAGAAGAAAACTTGCCAAGACATCTAAATGAAGAAGCTGCCCAAGCCTCAGTGAAAAGCACCAGATCTCAGGAGGGAAAGCAATTTTCTTGTATCACTTGGCAATAGATGTGTTTTCTGCTCAATGGAGAAATCTTTTTTTACCCCTGAATGTTGTCACTTGTCCAGAGAATCATTTGCAAGATTTAATTCTGAATATTTTTAATCACAATCTTAAATGATAAAAAGTAAATCCATCCCTCTCATCCCACAATGTCCTGAGAGAAATATTATTGTGAGATAATAAAGATTATTTAGTTCTTTTTGATGAATTGTACATACTATTTTTTTTTTGCTTGTAAGTTATTTGCTAATAAAAGCCAATTTATGTAATAGTATTGTTTTTCATTTGCAAGAACATCCTGTGTAGATCTATGCCCCATTTGTTTTGCCAAATTGTGTTAAATTGTTTTAACCTGTGAGTTTTTTCTCCTTTTTTCTTCTGATTCTCTTCCTCATCCACCTGCAGCAGGAGTAAGCAAGCAGCTGTGTGGTGCTTAATTGTTGGCCAGGGTTAAACCATGACATTAGCAAATGCACTAAACCAGATATTAGGACAGTAAACTGCAGAACTATATGGAGTAGACTACAGCTCCTATTTTTGGGGAAGTATAAAAATATCCATCAGTCTCAAAAATCCCCTTCCAGCTCTCTCCTTACAGAATCTGACTCTGAAAAGTATGTTTAATTTGAAATTTACATTTATTTGCCATCATCTTTTTCCTTAATTTGAAGCAATTAAATTAACATAATGAATTCATAAGCTGATAAAAGACTAATTAAAGCAGTGGCTTTGTACATATCAATTTCTTAAAAGATGCCTGTTTATCTGGATAACAAAAATTCTATGTGAATGCAAATAGAAAAAATTGAAATATGAATTTAGAATTTGAAAACTACAAAATAAAAACTAAACTAGATTAAAAATAAACAATAGGACATTAAATTTTACTATTTATGTCATTGTCCCAGTAACTTGCCTTGAATCCTAAGAACAGATCCTAATTAGTTTGATTTTTGTGAGCCATTCTTTAACAGTGCTATGCATTCTTTGACTTTTTCAGAGGGACTCTGGTAGATGTAGACTATTAAAAAAAATCCTTCTGTATTGTGACCCTCTCTTCCTGAAACATGTTTAAGCAATTTCTGTCATGTACAGAGTAACTCTGTAAGCTGCATGTATGCAGTCTAAGACTGTAAAGAAATTACTTTTTGGTAATACACACAGTAGACAGCTGGACTAATAAGCTATTATGCTAACATGATCTCCATCCACAATGAGACATTTAATGAGTCTCTGCTGGCCCAGCAAGCATTAGCTGAGTGAGGATGTGTTAACCTCCAGTATCTCTGGGCACAGGTCGACCCCCCATGTTGCTTAGCTGCCATCTTTCAATTCCATTTTTTCTTTAGGGCCTATACCTGTTCATGTTGACGTTTTTAACCTGAGCAGCTAAATAACACTGTCTTGATGAGGTTAGTAATGACTAGGCTTTTAAATATCGCAGCTTCAGCTTGTGTATTACCAGGTCACGTAAGTCTTGGATCACATGCACCTGAAAACTGTTGCCTGAGAGGTTACAGTATTTTGTTCAAACAGAAGATGCTATGGATGAGGTAGATTATGTGTTTATAGAGATTTAAAGTCTCAAATCCATGCTGACAGCTGTAACATGTATTTCGGCCAATAATTCTATTTAAAATATTCTGAGTTCCCCCATATTTCGTTTTGTGCAAAGACTGCAAATCCATAAGGCTTAGATATTGCCTACCTAAAAAGAAATGGATTATCCATGATCTTCTGGATAGGAGACTTATTCATCTTTGCCCTTAGACTACATCTTAGAAAGATATTTAGGCTGTATGTGTACCAATGAAATACATATGTTTGGGACCAGTCTCTGGCACTACAGCAAAGACGGTGCCCAGCCCATGTTATCTCGAGGGCTGTGGCTGGGAACATGTTAGTGACCTCATGGCAAAACTGCAAAGAACAGATTAGCCATTTCCTGGAAAAGATGACAACCTTACAGTACTCTTCAGTGTTTTGCAGCACTGCCTGTGCACTTACTATCTAACCTGCTTCATGTCTTTGTGATAAAAAGAACTTTATTTCAGTTATTTCAGTGCAAATATTTGACCTCCTACTTTTGCAAGAGTGTAAAATTTTTGTTTTGGTTTATTTTACAATCTACTTGATTTATTTTTTGTACTCTTTGGTAATGGAAGGATTTTATAATAGAAGTATGAAAACTAAGAGGAAATCCTGGTCAAGGTCAGCCTGACTTCCTATAGCATATGTAAAAAAAAATGATAAATATAACTCTCACTACTAGATCCCAGATCTGAATCATGAACTGCTATTATTAAATGTTGTTTGTTTTCGTACGTCCCCTCCAAAATAACACAGCAATATGTTCACTAAATATTGGAGAAGTGTATTTATATGCATTTCACACACATAAAACCTTATAATTACAATGAAAAGGAAATGAAAAGGGGGACTTTTTGTGAGATTGAGTGTCATTTGTAATAGATTGTAGGCTAACTTCATAGCAATTCTGTCACTACTAAGAAGATGTTTTAAGGTTGCAGGGCTAAAATCCCTGAGCCTTTGAAAAGGACTCTGGTAAAAAATGAGCAGTGCTATGTCCACTGCAAGGTGCTCATAGAAAATTTTGCTTTTTATCTTTTCTTCCATGGAAGGATAGTGCTATTCTGTGAAGGAGGAACAATTTCTTTGAAGGAGAAAATCCTCTAGAATCCAAGAAACACAATCAGTCCTGATTGCAATAGTCTCAAAGCAAGATATTTTGTATTTTGCTTCTTATCTAAAACACTTTATTTGTTTGTATGTAAAAGATTTATTATTGGATACACTTCTTCGTAGGGAGAAGAGCTGGACGTGAAATTGTGTCCCACAAACATGTGTCCATGTATGAAAATTGTAAAAAGGGGATTTAGAGTTGTTATTTTTTAAAACAGAAAAGAATTATTTTGTACCATAACTCTATGTGTGGAACAGTAGAATAGATTATTCTAGTTTACTAATACTTTCTCTAATTTTTTAGCTTCTTTTGGACATCATTACATGAATGACCTGTAACCTGTTCAGGGAAGCAGACTGCAGTCACAATAATGACTTAGCCTCTTTTTGTCAGTTCCTAAGTCTTCTTTGCAAAAGAGAAACTAGAAGATGACAGCAGCCTTTGAATGTATCTTGAGCTTTAATTATAGTTTAATGTGCTTTTTCAGTTTTCTCAGATTTGCTGAAAATGTTGATCTTGTTGGAAATAAAAATTTTAAGAGTTGAAATCTGTTCTTCCTTTAAAAGATCAGGTAGCATATATGGCTCAAGTGATGAGGAGTAACATTTGTCATACTTCTACTATAAATCACACATTATTTTTCCAAAACAGAAAAGAAAGTAAAGTAAAACTTCCTTTGTGTTATTATTGTGCCTAAAAATTGCTGTGCAGATTCAGCTGAGAAATGAACAGGCAGTTAATGAATGTTTACAGCTTAGTTTGGGTGGGGGATTGTTTGTTCTTTTTTTTTCTTTTGTTTTTGAGTTTGGCTTTTTTTGTTTGTTTTTTGTTTGGTTGAGGTTTTTTGGGTGTTTTTATATTTTATTTTAGGGGCTTGTTTGCTTTGATTTGTTTTGGTATTGGTTTTGTGGGATTTTTTATATTTGGTATGTATTGGATATTCTTACATAATCAGTGTGATATGTGCTGATCAGACTTAATCACTGTAAGCTAACCAGTGGTAACTGTTCCTGCACAGAAATGAAAAAAAACCAGTTACTTAGCTCTCTTTTCCTCTTCCATGCACGTCTATGCTCCTGCTGCTTTTGGACAATCTAAGATCTTCCTCCATGTCAAAACAATGTTGTGAGACCTGCTTATCCTAGCACTAAACAAGATAAACTGGCTGGATGGCTGCATGCAAAGAGTTGTGGTCAATGGCTCAATGTCCAGCTGGAGACCAGTAACGAGTGGTGTCCCTCAG
>JAOEHX010039021.1:0-14952 GCA_025448015.1 Bolborhynchus lineola | reverse complement strand
AGCCTTCTCTTCTCCAGACTGAACAGACCCAACTTTCTCATCCTATCTTCATAGGGGAGGTGCTCCAGTCCCATGATAATCCTCCTGTCCCTCCTCTGGACTTGTTCCAACAGTTCCATGTACTTTTTATGTTGAGGACACCAGAACTCTACATAGTACTCCAAGTTTAGTCTCACAAGAGTAGAGCAGAGAGGTAGGATCACCTCCTTCGACCTGCTGGTCACGCTCCTTTTGATGTGGCCCAGGGTACAGCTGGTTTTCTGGGCTGCAAGTTGTACTTTTATTTTCTGAATGGAAAGATGCAACATTTATGGGGAAGATTTGAGCAATTCTGACAGTTCCCAGCAGTCTCAGAGTTAAGACCTCATTTCCAAGTCTGGCTGAATCGTATGTTTTTACATCCCAAGTAGATGCCCTAGCAATTTATTTATAAAGATACTCAAGGAGTATTGCTTTCAAAATAATGTCTTTAAGGAGTTGTTTTAATATTTAACTTGTTACATTTGAAGCACTTAAAATTCACGGCTGGCTCTTGTTTTCATAGTCATCCTACGTAAGGTTTGTTTTGTTTAGCATGAGACAAATCTTGTACTTGTAATGATCCAAAGGAGCTTGTGCAGTTGTGCTTCCAGTGTGTAAACACACGCGTACTAAACCTTTTTTCCAAAGCAGCAGTAAATTCTTTGATGAAGAATGTTCTTCTTGTGATTCATTTGACATTCTGTTTGAGTAGTCTGCTCTCTGCAAAGCTGGTGTACCGAGAGCTATCCCCTAGCTGAGACTTCTCTAAGAATAGCTCAAAAGTGCAAAGCCTGTTACATATGGGACAAAAATACACTTCAGTGCAGATGTCTGAGTCAAAAATTGATTAATGCAGTCACATATGACTACAAATGTTGGATGGTTCAGTCAAAATTACTAAACATTTGCAATGCTTAGCAAATGCTATTTGTACTATAAGCTTTGATTTATTGTATGTGTACGTACCATGCCCTAAAAAAGAAATAATGCTGTTTCATCAGAGCAGGTATACGAATTACCATGTTACAATTTACTTTTTTGAATGACAAATACAAGCTAAACTCGCTTAGTTAAATGAAGGAAGCTTTTTCTTCTGGAGGTTAGTATTTCAGATAGCCTGTGTATCCGTTGGTAGTATTGACATTGTATTATTAGTTCTATTTCAGGAGTAGCTGTTCTCAGTGCTAGCAGCAAAGGACAGCAAAGACAGTAGTCTTCATTTATGCAGCAAGTTAGCATTATTTTGAGATACTTAATCACAGTAGGATTTGATGGTGTATATAGTCAAGTGCATACTGATTGCAAACTTAATGCTGTGCAGCTGTGTTGTTGAGGAAGGCATGCAGTTTACTAGCAATCATGTATATCATAAGGCACACCTCCAAACCTAATCCAGGGCAAAAAGGAGCTCTAGCTATTCTTGATTTTTAGTGAACTGTGAATTCTGAATGTGTCTGACATTCCAATAGGTGTATTTCATTTAATGTATTTCACATTTAAAAGTGATTACAAGTCATTAATGCAGGTTTTTAGGAGCTTTTCTAGGTGGCTGACCATATACACTTTCTTGTGTGGATACATTTGGAAGAGCCTGACTTCAGACCTTTTGTGCAGTGCAAGTGTGCCAGCTGGCTCATGTATTTGGCATGCTCTGTTCTTTTCTGCCTTGATAAAAAGCACATCTCATTTCATGCCAGTCATCTCTTGGCTATAGACAAAGATGCTTCTTGTTTTCATTAGGCTGTAGTAAAACCTTTTTTCTAATGTGTAGCAGCCCCACTTCCCCATGTTTTTCCCCTGATTGTAGTTGCCTGACTCTATGAGCTTTTTCCTTTTTGAAACTTCCTTTCCATCGTTACCTTCATCCAGAAAGGTATGGGCAGAGTGCCCTTGATTTAAATAATGGTGTGATGGGGCTGTGCAGGATACAACAGATCATCAGAAGTGTTCCTCTGGTACCAGTTATAAAATACTTTTCAGGACTGAAAGTTCACATTTAAAGGTCTTCATTTGTAGAGATGGGGACTTCAGGTTGCAGATGTGTGCAAAGCCTAGCTGGCTCTGAAGCCAGGATCCACCTGCACAGTGTCTCTAAGGTCCTAGAGAAGGGGTTGCAAGTTCCTCGCTGAGCTGTATGTCTTTCTTTTCTATCACAAGTAATTATGTAGCCCTTTTCAGGGAAGCTGTGAAGGGACCTCTGTGACCAAAAGTAGTTTTGAAACCAAATTATTCAAGAAATACTACTTCAGAAGATGTTCTCGTTTGTGTTGTCATTGTATTGGAGTTTTTCTTGGTGCTGTTTCTGGGGAAGGTTCTGTTTAGGGTAGTGCAGAGAGCTTAGCATCAAAAGAAAAGCAAGGAACCAAATCTTCTTAGTATTCCTCTTCATTATTTAGTGGGTTCAGCTCTGCTGTGTTAGGTTTTTTTTCTGTGTGTGTTTTTTCTGTGTGTGTGTGAGGGAGAATAATTGTCTCAGAAATGAACTGATGATGGAGGCAACTGAAGAGAGGGACGGTTTAGTACTGTTATTGTGTGCTGCAGTCCAGCTGCAAGCCTGTTCAGAATGTCATCAAAGCCCATCTCCAGAACTCTAAACCAGCTTTGTTTTTTCTGTCTTATTTATTACTAAGTTATGTGCTTATCTTGTTATTTTGTAATGAAATTAAAAGTAGTGACTTGTGTGATTCAAAACTCAAAGGTTAGAGGTCTGAATTCTGATGTTTTAAGTGGCTTTGGGAACTGGTGGCACCAGTTCTTGTCATAAACCCTGAGATTTGTTGATGTCTTCAGTTATGCTTTTGTAATACCTTCAGTTTTTTCAGATTTATGGCAAGGGAATAACCAGAATTTCTTTTTCCCTAGAGTAATACTGTTTGAAATTAACTCATGATCAGTATGATGGTATTTCCAGGTACCTCAGCTTGATTGCTTTTAGCAACTGTAAAATGATCTTTATGAAAAATGCTGTAATGTTTAGTAAAATATTACTGCCTCTGAGATGGCACTGGTGACTGTAGAGTATGGATAATAGATGGTAGTAAATCTAGGAGACAAATTTTTACTACTAAATCTGCATTTAATATGCAGAAATTGGGGTTCATATTTCCAGATGATTTGTTCCCCGAAGCAATACATGAACCTGGACTTATTTTCCTAAATTACTAGTAAGAGACTGAAGCATAAGCATAAAAAGGGAGGAAAAAGATTCTGAGTAGTCACAAGAAACTAAAGAGACTGTCATTTCATCGAGAGCATCTGCAGTAACCAAACTACCTGATTTGCATAGTTTGTAGCTGTTGCTTTCACTGAATAGTTGTTTCCAAACGTGTTGTTCAAAGTAGTTTTTCCAAATGACATTTCCAGTCTATTTTCTTGGACTGTAGAAGCCCAAACCACTGCAGAGTTCTGAATTCAGAAGAAGTTAGCATTGTTTAAAACATAGTACATACTTACCCATCACCTCAAGATCAGAGAATTTCATTTCAGTGTTGTTAATTTCACTCACAGTCTCACATCTCTCTTGTGCCAGGCCCCCTGATGATGGGTCTAGTAATGGACCTTCTGTACCCCGAGATGGAGAAGGGAGTGAATCACTTGTAACACTGGATAGAGTCACTACTACTGGCCCAGAGCAGGGTCTTGTGGATCAGAGGTGGTGGCACCGTTCTTTTGGTGATGGCATGGTCTTTGTCCAGCTGTGAAGCCATGCTCCAAATTCACAGTAGTAGGAAAAGATCATACATAGTGTAGTGGTGTGGAAAGGGTCTTTCTACATTTACATACTGCTCACTTGCAGTCTAGCAAAGCTGGTTGTTCTTAAAGGAATTTGAGCTTACTGACAGCTAGATGAGAATAACTTTGGGAATAGTTTGAAGCTGCAAGGAAGTAACACCCTGTTGCACATATATGCTGCAAGTCTGCTGCCTTGAAGCAGGTGCTTACTTTTGCCTTTAAGCTCATTTTAGAGAAGAGAATCTTCAAAGATCTTCTGAGGTTGTTGAAGGTTTCTTTTAGTAAATAGATGTCTGAGGGCAGACAACAGCTTAATCCATTTATTTGGTTTTGTCCATTTATTTGTGACTTTTTTACAGTCCTTTATCACTTCGTAGTTATTTGACATCTACTAACATTTTATTGTATTTGATGAGATTTTGCTGCCAGAAACAATTTCTTATGAGATTTGACAAGAGCTTTCTAGAATGTTTATAGCCTTTGTTACACTTTTGAGACATTTCCACTGGTTGTGTATGACTTGGGTGTGACACCTTCCCTGCTCTCTTTGAAACAAATGTTTGGCATTTCTTGCCTGTTGTGCTGAATGACGTTAAATTAAGTAGTAACTTTCAAATTGTGTACTTTGATCTTCCAGAACAAGATTCTTTTATCCCCTTCCCCTCCTCTCCCAAAGTGTATCTTAAAGCGGATGTGATTAAGAAATCCTGCTTTTTTAAATTTCACTCTCTTCACACTACTTTAGTCTTGCAACTTTTTTTTTTTAATGTAGGATCATCTTTTAACCATTGAAGTTTCAGGTTTTTACCATCTATAGGTTTCACCTAATTGGCAAATGTAGCTATTATCCCACTATGCTTACAGTAAGATCTTATCTAAGTCCCTTCTATGTTTTGGGTGCATATATACATAAGTCATACTGCTTGCTTTCTTTAGTGTTCTTGTTTCCTTAGGAGGCTGATTGCTTGCTGGATATGGCAGGCATGTTTAGAATATAGCTACAAAACAGGTCAAGCATTTCATAAAATGCTTAAAATACTACCTAGCACTTGTGGGTCATGGACCTGGTACTGGAATAGTTCATGGCCATGAAGAGCACTGATACTAACAGTTGTATGTATTATTAATGTCAGACTCATATCATGAGTTCAAAACTCTTGAGTGAATTTTGAGTCTTCAGCGTCAGGATGAGCAACAACATTGTTGACAAGGTCTGATTTCAGGAAGTATTAAGCCTTATAATCAGCCATTATAGACTCGACATTTTTATGTAAAAAGAGGCAGTCCATATTGTAGGCAACAACACCTTTTCAAGAAGAAAAAAGATCTTTAATCATACATATCAGCCTGTTGGAAAGCCACAGAATTCTCATCTATATCTTTATTGTTATGGTAAGTTCATGCAGAGTCTTTTCCAAGGCACCTCTCTTCAGTTGGCTCAGTTTGGCCACTTAAACACTAGTAACATAAATTAATAAAATTTACAAAATCCAACTTAAAATCAATACTAATCAAATGTACTTCCTTTTTTCTGTAAGCTGCCAAAGATTACACCTGTTTCCCTGCCGTTTCACCAGTTAAAATGGGTGATCAAAGGAAGCTTGTGAAAAGTAAAGTAAACTATGCGAGGATACATCCAGTTTTTTCCAAATCAAGTAATTAGTAGTTTCTCTAATTTTGCTCATTTTCAGTGTGTTAATTTATAAACATGATAGTAAAGCATAACTTGAGGTGATTTTTCTTTTTATATGCAGGTTTCTACAATCCAAGAACTTGTTACTGGTTATGAAACCTCTTTGAAAACTTGTGATCTTTTCAGCACATGTGGTAAGTTTCTGTGGTCTATTAATTACCCTGTAATCGCTAATACTGTTTGCAGCAGTTAATCAAGAACTGTCAGAGTACTAATGATACTTCACAAGAAAGTGGTTGCATTAGCTTCTAGTGAATGAATTCACTTCAGGAAATAAATTTGCCAAGTTTTGTATTTTGTGTTTGTTCTTCAGATGCAGTCTTCAACCTTACTGGTTACTGTAACTTTTTCCATTTTGTTACAGAAAACGGAGAGAAAGAGCCCCCGACCACACTGCTTTGGGTTCGATATTTCCTGGCACAACACTTTGACAAACTTGGACAGTGTTCTCTGGCCTTGGATTATATTAATACTGCAATTGCCAGCACTCCAACATTGATAGAACTCTTCTATTTAAAAGCAAAAATTTACAAGGTAAAAAGCTAATTTGGCTATGTGGAGTACCTAGTTTATATACAAAAAAACCAAACCCACATCAAATTGGTGTGGCTGTGTGCCTAGTATTTCAGTTAGCAGTGGTTATGGGCATTTGTTTTCATGTGGGTTTCTCTTTGGGCATTGTTCTGTCAGGGGAACAGTGAAAACCCTTTTGTTCAGGTTTTGCAAAGCGAGTCAGAAACTACAGCAAATTCTAACACCGCCCTTTATTATTTCTTAGGGATGAATACCAATAGCTATAGATTTCAGGAGCTGGTCAATAGCAGGCTTACACTAAAAGTTAACTATTTAATTTCTCCTTAACAGCATGTAGGTAACCTCAAGGAAGCTGCCAAATGGATGGATGAAGCACAGTCTTTGGATACTGCAGACAGATTTATCAATTCTAAGTGTGCTAAATACATGTTGCGAGCCAATATGGTCAAGGATGCAGAGGAGATGTGTTCTAAATTCACAAGGGTAAGTACACTGCTGTAGCAAAGAGAGGTGTTTTATTTGCATCTGGCAGTTTGTTTTTTTGCTCGTGTAACTTCTGACCAAAAAAACCCACCCCCAAACTATCTTCTATTAGTGTTTGTTTTTAAGATAATGCTCTTACTGGTAAATAACTGTATAAAATCATAGAATTGTTTGGGTTGAAAGGCACCTTTTAAGCATCATCTACTTCAACCCCCCTCCCATGGGCAGGGACACCTTTCAAAGATCAGGTTCTTCAAAGCCTCATTCAGCCTGACTTCGAACACTTTCAGGGTTGGGGCATCCACAGCTTCTCTGGGCAACCTATGCCAGTGTCTCATCATCCTCAAAGTAAAGAATTTCTTCCTTACGTACAACATAAGCCTATCCTCTTTCAATTTAAAACTGTTATACCTTGTCCTGTCACTACGAGCCCTGGTGGAAGTCCCCTTTACATATTGAAAGACTGCAGTAAGGTCTCCCTGGAGCTTCTCTTCTCCAGGCTGAAAACCCCAACTCTCTCAGCCTTTCTTCGCAGGGGAGATGTTTCAAGCCTTTGATTTTTCATGGCCCTCATCTGGACATGCTGTAACAGGCTCATGTCCCCTCATGCTGGGGGCTGAGGTTTCCATATCATTTATGTAGTTAACTATGAAGAAGCTACTTGGTGGGCTTTCCTAGAGCACATAAATGAATTAGGCTCCTTAATTTTATGTGTGAAGATACTTGAAATTGAATCCAATCTGTCTAGATATTTCTAGGAATGATTGAAAACTCAATCACTAGGACTCACTGTGTACATTGTGGAAAATTTAGAGAAGCAGATACATAACTCTAGCATAGATTCGTGGTAACATAGGATAGATCTTACATAAATAAATGTCAGTTGAACAGGGTTTTCTTTCTAGCATAAAGACTGATGTGAAAACTTGGTGGCTAGCATTCATGATATGTGGAACATGCTTCCAGTTTGTTTATTCTTAATCTAGAGCATTGAAACTATAAAGAATAAATCCTAGGGTTTTTTTTTTCTTGAAAAAAGTGTGAAGTAAAAATCTAACTTCATTTATTTAGACTATGAACTTCTAAAACTAAGTTATTCATACTACATGATAATGCAGTAAGTGTGTTGATGGATTAGTAAACTAGTAGATTAGTGAACTAGTAGATGCTGCTTACCTGATGGAGGGAAAAAACCCAACAAAACTTATTTGCTGAGCTTTTAAGTTTTTTAAAAGTAGTATTGTTTTCTGCCCCCCAAATATGAAAGTAAGATTGTGTATACAAGCATGAGTTAAATGTTGAAACACTAATCTTGTTGAGATAATATTACTCATTTGTTTAAATCATTTAAATTTATACCTTTACCTTGGGAGGCATAGTTTATCACAAGAATTGTTCTCAATTGCTGGGTGGTTTTATTCATTTTCTGTTGTATTCTAAACAATTGAAGGATTGATTGTTTCCTGCTAATGGCCTGGAACCAACTGTAGGTGAATGAAGCAGCTGGTAGATTATAATAGCAAAAAGTGATAATGACCCTTATTTCAGGAAGGAACTTCTGCTATGGAAAACCTAAATGAGATGCAGTGTATGTGGTTCCAGACTGAATGTGCTGCAGCTTATCAAAGGTTAGGGAAGTATGGTGATGCCTTGAAAAAATGCCATGAAGTAGAAAGGGTAAGTAGGTGCAAACACCATCAATTTTTTTCCCAGTATTTCTTGTACACTAATGAAGATATTTGTTGATGTAATCAGCATGATCTTCTTTGCATATAAAGTGTCCATACAATGATTTTTTTAAAAACAGGTTAATACTTGATGATTTATTGCAGTAGATGTCATCCCTAGCTAATACATAGAGAAACAATTACTTGAAGTGAGAAGGATTCAATATAAAATACCATGTTGTGGTTTAAGCCCAGTCAGCCACTAAGCACCACACAGCTGCTTACTCACCCACCCCACTGGTGAGATGGGAAGGAGAATCAGAAAAAAAGCTATAAAACCTGTGGGTTGAGATAGGAACAGTTTAATAATTGAATTATGGTAACAATAATAGGAAATACATATAGAGAGAGAAATAAAACAAACCCAAGTGCTCCACAGTACAATTGCTCACCACCCACTTACCAATACCCAGCCTGACCTGGTCAGCGATCGGCCCCTTGTGGGTAACTCCCCCCAGCTTATATACTGGGCATGACGTGCTGTGGTATGGAATTACCCCTTTGGCTAGTTTGGGTCAGGTGTCCTGTCTCTGCTCCCTCACAGCTTCTTGTGCCCCTCCTCACTGGCAGAGCATGAGAGACTGAAAAGTCCTTGATCAGGGTAAGTGCTACTTAGCAACAACTAAAACGTGGGTGTTTTATCAGCATTTTTCTCAGAAGTCTTTGAAAAATCACATTATAGTTTTTGCTAATAAAATGTGATTTTTCTGGGTGGGTTTCTTTCCTACTGAGAGGTTCTCTTGGATAGACAGTATTATAAGGATATTGCTATGCCTGTTCAATATTGCCTGTAAATAGTATCAGCTGTAACTGATGTATTCACCTCCATCTAATTAAAAATGAGACTAAGTGAAGGAAGTGCATAAGAGTTCTGTGTTGTTTTTTTATTTGAAGCATTTTTTTGAGATAACGGATGATCAGTTTGACTTCCACACATACTGCATGAGAAAGATGACTCTTCGTGCCTATGTAGACCTTCTGAGATTAGAAGATGTGCTCAGGAAACATGCCTTCTACTTCAAGGCTGCTCGATCAGCAATTGAAATCTACTTGAAGCTCCATGATAATCCTCTTACTAATGAAAGCAAAGAACAAGAAGTGAATTCAGGTATCCATAATGGAGGTTCATATGTGTATGACACGTGTAAAAGCTTATTAGACCGAGTAATTTGTGTGCTAAAGAATAAATTTGAGTTGTAACATACAGAACTTTTTCCTGTTTTCTGTCATGATTTGATAACTGAAGAGAGATCGTAGTTGACATGCTACAGCTTTCTTCTGTTCCTCTCTCGTCATATTGAAGAGCCACTGTGTGAATGAGCCCAGCAGGAGTACCTTGGGAGGAGTGGCATTTCAGAATATTGAGAGGAAAAATCAAATATAGCTCTCCCATTCATTCATTTAAATTAAAGATAAATGTCATTAACAGATGAACTATGAAGCAATGTGTGGATTTTGTGGGAAAGCAGTCTGAATTGTAATAATTTCATTTTGATTTAGGGTATTTAACTTCACTACATCTTATAGTTTTTCATTTAACTTCAGGATCAAAGAATACATGGGTAAGTATGTATTCGCAAAATCAATACATTTAGGAAACGATTTAAAACAAGTGTTAAATGGAAAACAGACTTTCTGAGGCAACCAATGAGATGTGGCTCACATGCAGTATGTCACAGAAACTAAGATGGGGAAGAGTAAGAAGTCACATCATGTTAGTTCATTTGCCTGCTGTGCATTGGAATTCAGTAGGCTCATGTGCAGGGGAAAACAGCACTATGTGAAGGGGGTAGAAAGAATGCTTGCTTCCCTATCTCAGAATGGTGGCTAGTCCAGGAGAGATAATGGTGTCACAGACACAAAAAAAGCTATGTTAACCCCCCAACAGCCTGTTCTTCTGTTCCTTGCTGTGTTACTAGTGCAGCTCCTGTTCTCAGACACCACAGTAAGCAGGGTGGAAACTGCAGTAAGGTACTGGATAAGCTGGTTTAGGTCAGTGGGACAGCAAGGAAGGAGAAGAGGGGTGAATGGAAAGCCTGAAGGCTCCTCACTTCTATGTGAACCTGTAGGAAACCGTGTTTTGTGTGTTCTGCTTTTCATGCTTTATCTAAATGTTCTGCTTTTCATGGTTTATCTAAATGTTAGCCCAGTCAAAATCTGAACACAGCAAGCAGCCTTAAATATTCATATAATGATCCTGCTAATACATGCCAGAATATTTTACCTCTCCTCACCCCAAATAGTACCAGTTTTTGGTTGTATCCATTTAACTGTGTTATGGCATTTGCAGAAGAGATTTTTAATTAAATTCTTTGTGTTTGTCACCTTGTTGATCTGTAGAAAATCTCTCTGCCAAAGAACTGAAAAAAATGCTTAGCAAGCAAAGAAGAGCGCAGAAGAAAGCAAAACTGGAAGAGGAAAGAAAACATGCAGAAAGAGAGCGACAACAAAAGAATCAAAAGAAAAAGCGAGATGAAGAGGAGGAGGAAACTAGTGGGCCCAGGGAAGAGCTGATTCCTGAAAAACTGGAAAGGGTTAGCATGGTCTTCCATGTTAAATTCATGTGATTATCATAAAAAGCCTGTAATATGGGATTACTATCAGATTCTCTTAAAAGAATCCAGTGGTTTTTATAAAATCTTTTTTGTACACAAAGGTGTGTAGTCTATTTACACTAAAGAAAAGTAACATTTTTCCTCTAATAAACTGAAGTTCAAAGTTCTATATTAAAATATTGCTACTTTAAATTTTAGTTTGGGGTTTTCTTTTTTTTTTTTTTCACATTAAGCCATCTTTCATTAAAATGGAGACTGAACAAAAAGATGGTTCTTGCTTCAAGAATTCTGGGTTTCATACATTGAATAGAGGAAGAACTAACAAATATGTTTGCAGTTCACCAAATTTGAAGACATGAGCCGTTATATCTCTAAGCACAAAGAATTGTCTCCTTTATCACACTACTTCAGAAGTTTAAGCTTGTTGTCTAAGGTGGTTATATTTCATTGTTTCCTAATGCTGAATTATAACAACGGGTGCATTACATAAGCCATGCCAGAGTTAGCAATGATGTTGGTTTTGTCAGCATGAAGTCATGGGTAAACACTTCTAAATCATGCTGGTCAAATAAATATGCTGTGATTCAATTTAGTTGAGAAAGCTCTCTACAGTTCACCTTTGGGCTCTGAGTATTTAAATGCTCTGAATAGCAGAAACTATCCTTGGTAGTTTTTATTTGATGCCTATTCTAAGCTTTACATTTCACTGTGTTTTTATTAAAACAGGTAGAAAATCCATTAGAAGAAGCCATTAAATTCCTTATACCACTGAAGAATCTTATTGGAGATGAGATAGAAACACATTTATTAGCATTTGAAATATACTTTAGAAAAGGTAAAGTACTGCATAACCCTTCGCTGCTGCCTCTGTTACCTGAGTGTACCCTAAAATGGTCTGGAATAGGTATTTACTGGACTGAAACTGGGGTTGTCATCATATGTAATAATAAAAGAGGGAAATACAATTTTTGTTTAGCCACCCTTAAAACAGGCTAAAAAACCTAAGAGAAAGTAGTAGTATATGCTAATAAATGCTGTAGAAAGATATTTGCAGTGTGGTCTTTAATTATCTAGGGGAAAACGAAGCCAAACCAGATAGTAACGTTATGTAGTGTTGCCAAAGTTCAAGTAGCAGGCATTTCCACTTTAGTAAGCAATTTGGAGGGGAAAAATAAATGTCCTTTCTAATTCTGTGTGGGCATTGACGTCTCTAATGTTTCTACTAGATTTACTGAAGTAAAATAGTTGATATAAAAAGTTCTGTATTCTTAATCTTAGTATGTTTTTGCTTTTTCTCCTTTCCACAGGAAAGTTTCTGTTAATGTTACAGTCTGTCAAAAGAGCTTTTGCTATCAACAGTAATAACCCATGGCTACATGAGTGCTTGATTAAATTCTCTAAAGCTGGTATGTGTGTAAGAAGTATGCATGTATAAAGATACAGGAGGTTATACTGTACAAGGACATATACACTATAAAGCTATGTGATTAAATGCTCTTGAAAGCGATGAAAATGATGAAAAATGGTTCGTTTTTCATACTGATGCTTAAGAAAGCACAGCCTGTGTTACACAGAAAACTTTGTTTGTATTATATTATACTCCTTCCTCCATTAATCAGTCAGGTAGACTAAACTCATTTTAGCTAAATGTCACAGAGTAGGTGTTCCAAAGATCACTGAAATTCTTAAGTTTTAAGGAAATAAGTGGCAGATACGGGGGAGAGATTCTGAGAGAAGCAAAGTACGCGTTGTGAACTTGTGCCTTGTCAAGTTAACTTTCTGCTGCCCCTTATGAATGTTTTATCTATAAATGCATCACTAATGCTTGTATTGACCTGTTTTGAGCTGAGATTTGTGTTTATGTGCCCAGACTTTAGAAATGGGAATTTTAGTAGTCATGTCTATTGTTTTACACTGTTATCTATGGTTGTTTAAATGGCTTTTTTGCTTCTCTCCCTCTTTCCTCCTTCTAGTATCTGACCATAGTAACCTCCCAGAAATTGTGAGCAAGGTCCTAACTCAAGAAATGCAGAAAATCTTTGTTAACAAAAACTTGGAAAGTTTTAATGAAGAATTTCTCAAACACAATGCTACCTCCATTCAGCACCAACTGTCAGGTTTGTGTGACTTTTTAATGCTCTTGAAAAGTTGATGATTTAAATCCAGAATCTTAATCTGCAGTGCGTAACTTATGCATAAATCCAGTGAGGCAGAAATTAACTTTTTTACATTGTTGATTTTTGCTTGCTTTTACCATGTTAAAAACAAACAAACAAACAAACAAACAAACAAACAAACCCAACTCATTCACTCTTTTTGTTAGATACATAAGGAACCTGTTTCTTACCTCCAAAAAAGTGTGATCAAAGCACCACAGATACTCAAATACGGAAGCAACATCATCCCTCCTGTTGCAGCTTCTAGTTTTGAAACGACTAGGAAATACAAAACAGAAAATACAATACATTAGAAGCAGTGCTTTTCCCTGTTATCAGCTGGAATGTCTCTCTGTTCCTACTCACATGTTTGTCAAGGAGCAACAGCATCAATAAAAATTACATGACAAACTTGTTACATTACTTCTGTTTTTCTGCTTCATGGTCAACAATTAAAATGTTGAAACATGACACTCTTACACTATTTGTGCACAAGAGCTGTACGTTGCTGCTAGTAGGGTACAAATGAATGTTCTCTTAGCTTAAAACGTTTACTAGTAAAAAAGTTACAAGCAGAATTTTAATTGCCTTTCAATTTCCATACTGTAGCCTGCCAGACTTTAAACAAAATGTGTCAAACTTAACCTAAATAATGACAGCTCAAACCCACACGTATTCAGTCTAACAATTTTCTGAAACCTTCTGGACACTAGGAAGCTTTAAGAAAACATTTAATAATTGAGGAAATTAGTTGAGCAGGAAGAGACAATATACTCAGAATGAGGATTTTTCACTTTTTCAGTAAAATAATTTCTTAAGCCTTTTGTTCTTTGTAGGAGATTATGTAGTGAGGTGTGTCTGGACTTTGTATTTGGGAAAAGTATATGACATGCCTACGTGTTCATTAAGATGACATATAAAATTAAGGCAGCTATGATAAAAAGAGCCACGCAGTATTTTGCAGAGATGCCCAGGCCAGTTTCTATAAACTCCTTGTCGTCTAAGAAGCTGTATAGTTAGGTTAATGCAATGTCTGTCTTCTCACCAGCGTAGTCTAGTCCAAGCAAAGAACCAAACTTGTGTTATACTTTCCTTGTATCTAAGCTGTTTCACTCAGTTCCTGGTTAGTAGCCCAGCTTGGCTTTATTTTTTGCCATATGGACATACACTGCCCTGAATTTCTTCTGGACTGTGTTCCACAATGGATTAGTAACTCTGTTGTTCACTTACTTTGAATTATTTTGAACAGTATTGGACGTATCTCTGAGAAAATGTCTTTTACTCACTCCTGCATTTGCAGGATGGATTCTGTTTAGCCTGCTGATTTGAAGGGCTGGCATTAGCGTACTCTTCATTTGTATTTCTTGACAGACAGATCTTCAGCAAAGTGAGGCATATCACTTCTGTAGAATCAGATCTCCTGTGTTAGTCAATACTTATGCTTCTAATAAGTTTCAAAGTAGCCTTAGCTTTGTTAGTTTTAAAGGAGGGAATAAGGGAGGAAAAGAACTTTAAAAAGAAATTTAGGTTCTTAAAAAAGAACCCAAAAAAGAAATTAAAGCTTGTAAGAAGTCCTAATTCACACTGGATTCTGTGTGTCTGTATATTCAGTGCTGATTTAAGACTACTGTTAGGTAACTCTAGTGTTCTTTCTTGTGATCAGGTGCAAAGATGATGTACTTCCTGGACAAATCAAGACAAGAAAAAGCAATTGCTGTAGCTACTAGGTTGGATAAAAGCATGAGAGACAAAAATGTGAAGGTAAAAGATACCGTATTTAAACACAGAAAATCTGTAGGTTCTTGAATAATGTATACTTAACTGCGGGATAATGTACATGCTTCATATATTATGATTAATTATTATTTGAAGGAATGAGGTTTCAAACTTTTTCCCCTTAAGTGTAGCTATATAAAATACCTGAATACCAACAGAGACCCTGCTTACTCAGATTTGTATTGTTTAATAGTATATCAAGTGCAAGGTCCTACACCTGGGTCAGAGAAATCCCAGGCAAAGCTACAGGTTGGGCATTAAAGAGATATAGAGCA
>JAOEHX010039019.1:0-24827 GCA_025448015.1 Bolborhynchus lineola | reverse complement strand
TATCAACTAGTGAGATTGGCCCACTGAAGACACAGCACAAAACCAATTTAGACAAAATTTCTAAAAACCAAAAATTGCAACAAAGCAGCAGAATAAAAAGGGATAAAACAAGCGAGTTCATAGGGGTTTCTTGATAAGAATAAACGTGTCTCAAGATAGGAACAGATTTCTTGGTATACTGATTTCATCATTTTGTGGGTTAAACAGAGGCATACCTAAAAGGCAGGTTGGAAGTTAGGCTCTGTTAGACTGGTGTGTGATTTCTGTGCTAAATATCAGAACTTGGTGAATACATAAAAATATTATGCAGTGCTAATATTGCAGTAGATACTAGATAACGAGAACAGACCAAGTCACTGTAGCTACACCAGCAAGACCTCTCACAGGAGCCTGATTTTGCCTTATTAGCAAATAAAATCACAGATGTTCAATTTTGACAAATTCTACAAATACTAAGTACTGACCCCTGAAAAAACAGATGTTAAATGGATTTATAGTTCAGTGTACAGGTTGCCAGAGAGATAGGATATTGTTACAGTATTAGCTGAAGGTATTTTAAAGAGAAAACAAAACAAAAAAACAATAACCCCCAACTATTTCAGCTAACAGCTAGTGCACAGTATTCTTCCCACTGGCTTACCCCAACTAGTATGCTTCAGTATGCTCATAAATCATGTTTTCCAAATCCTCACAGTTCTATTTCTACTCCTCCATGGTACAGACTGCAAATTTCTGAACATTACAGTAATCTACTAAATAAAATATTACAAAAGTGAAGGATGGAATGAATTCAGGTCTCTCAGGCTTAAGATTTTCAATTTTCTGAAACATAACCTGCAACAACCACATCTGGGTTAAAAAAAATGTGGTGGTGGAGGGGGTGTTTAAACTCTTTATTATGATGTTCCTGTATATTACTTTAATGCTGGGGAAGAGTACAAAAGCAGAGTAACACAATAGGATAAGACAGTACCAAAGGAATAAAGCTTTCTATTCATTCAATTTTATCCATCTAAGGTGAATCAACTTTCTCTGGTGAGCATAAATATATTTACAATCACTTCAAATATGCAAGCAAAATCACTTACTAGCAAAAAGCATAATTCTTATTCTAATGGAATATATCAGGTTCTAGGGATATCAGAATCTTTGTAAGGGCTGAGAGACCTCTGTAACACAAGGTCTACAGACCTCTACACCAACATTTTACTTGTGAGAAAAACAAGAACTGTGTAGAAGTAGTAAACCATCTGTTGGCAGTGCCCTGATATTTTCTAGCAGTTAACTAAATAAAGTTTTCATTCTGGCAAGTAACACAAGCTGAACACATTTCTGACACGCTGCATGCTTCTTCCCTGGAATCCTCCAACTGTTTTAAGTATCACCCATTCCAAAGCAGATGAGATCAGAAAATCTTGAAAAAATGGAGGAGTCCTGCACACTAAAGAAATTACAAAAAAAAAAAAAAAACAAAACAAAACAACAACAACAACAACAACAAGAGTCCACTGCAGTGTTCTGTTCAAGGGACATTATCATCTTAGGAATTATTTTTAACACTATCTGTGGCTTTTATCCCCCACTACACTTGACTGCTTAGTTCCACACTCCTGACAGAATTTGAGGTGGGCGAACAGACTGTGTGTGTGCGTTTGAATTCTTTTGTTTGTTTGTTTGTTTTTTTAAATGAATAGCTTTTGGTTCAGTCTCACAGAAATCTGGGAAAAGTTAGAAGGGAAATTAGTGGCTTTTTTCTCTCCCTTGATGATTTTACAGTGATTTGCAACCAGTTATCAGTGGTAGAAGTATGCTAATTTAACAACTTTAACAACTAAAACTTTTCCATTAAAAATGGAGATGGTGGGGAGAAATCATCTTGTCAACTGGTAGCCTTTTGGGACTGAGATATTCTTCTTTTACACTTAAAAAAAAGACACCACTTTTCCCTCTGCACTCCTGTCAGGGACTAAATAGTGAATTCTTGAGGATGTGAAAGCTTTCATCAGATTTATAAATCTGGACAAACAAGCAAGTTTTAGATTAAAATCCCTTATAGATCAATATGGTATTAATCAAGGTAAAACCAGTAAGGTGGTTCGTGATAGCCAACATGGCTTCACTAAGGGCAAATCCTGCCTGACCAATTTGGTGACCTTCTATGATGGGGCTACAGAAATGATGGATAGGGCCAAAGCAGTTGAGGTCGTCTACATGGACTTGTGCAAAGCGTGCAACACTGTCCCTGGTCACGGGTGGATAAAAAAACTGACTGGATGGCCACACGCAACAGCTCAATGTCCAACTGGAGATGGGTAAAGACTGGTGTCCCTCAGAGATCGCTGTTAGGACCAGTCTTGTTCAACATCTTTGTCAGTGATATGCACAGTAGGATTGAGTGCACTCTCAGCAAGTTTGCCAATGACAATGACGGTTGATACGCTGGAAGGAAGGAATGCCATACAGAGGGACCTTGACACGCTTGTGAGGTGAGCTGATGTCAACATCATGAAGTTCAACCAAGCCAAGTGCAAAGTCCTACACCTGGGCCGGAGCAATCCCAGGCACAGCTACAGGCTGGGCAAAGAAGAGATTCAGAGCAGCCCTGCGGAGAAGGACTTCAGGGTGTTGGTCAGTGAGAAACTTAACACGAGTCAACTTCAGTGTGCTCTCACAGCCCAGAAAGCCAACCATATCCTGGGCTGCATTGAAAGGAGTGTGACCAGCAGGTCAAGGGAGGTGATCCTGCCCCTCTACTCTTGTGAGACCTCACTTAGAGTATGGCGTGCAGTTCTGGTGTCTTCAACATAAAAAGGATATACAACTGTTGGAACAACTCCAAAGGAAGGTCACGAGGGTGATCATGGGACTGGAGCACCTCCCGTATGAAGACAGGCTGAGAAAGTTGGGGCTGTTCAGCCTGGAGAAGAGAAGGCTGTGTGGAGACCTCATAGCAGCCTTCCAGTATCTGAAGGGGGTATACAAAGATGCCAGAGAGGGACTCTTCATAAGCAACTGCAGCAACAGGACAAGGGGTAATGGGTTTAAACTTAAACTTAAGGGAAGTTCAGGTTAGACATAAGGAAGAAGTTTTTTACTGTGAGGGTGGTGAGGTACTGGAACAGGTTGCTCAAGGAAGCTCCATCCCTTGCAGTTCAAGGCCAGGCTGGACAGAACCTTGGGTGACATGGTCCAGTGTGAGGTGTCGCTGCCCATGGCAGGGAGGTTGGAACTAGGTGATCTTAAGGTCCTTTCCAACCCTAACTACTCTATGATTCTGTGAAACACATAGTGACATTTCACAGTTCTACACCAAATTCTGAGATCAACAGGATAACGGCACAGTGAGGGATGAAAGAGGGGAACCCAGATAATGTAAATAAATAGAAAACATCCTTCTCTAGTTCTTTTTATTATGTGATTTTACATTTTCTCAAAAGAGAGTGTTATTTGAATACCATTCTCTTAATCTTTTCACCTTGAATAATTACATGTGTTTGATCGCCTGAATTGAGACAATACAACATAAGGCAAGTGGAGGTGCAGCAAACAGTAGCAGCTGAGCTTCTGTAAGAAACATTCTATCCAAGGAGGGGGACAGGACAATACAATATGAAAACCCTACAACATCCATTTCATAAATATAGGAGTGATTCTACACTGCTTGAACACAGAACTTCCATTCATAACCCTTGAACAACTACCCTTGGACAATTTTGTGTGTCAAAGTAGGAGGGCTCAGGGAAAAAAAAAAAACAAAACAAAAATTAAACCAACCAAAAAAAAAAAAACCAAACAACCCAAACAAAAAACATGCTATTAAAAAAAAAAAACAAAAACACAAAACAAACCATGCAATACACATCCTCCATTAGACTGATCCCAGAAGATAATCAGCTCAATGAAGTGTCAGAACTGTGCATTATTTACATTGTCTATAAACAGTGGCCACAGCTATGAACTCTGAAATAACATTATCTCTCAATCTATCTTCACAGGCTTATACAAAAATAATTACAGCACCAAAAATACACCACATTTAGAAATACACATTTTCAAATGAACCAAGAATTTCAATTTCCCCCATCAAATTCAGAAGTACAGTAATTGACAATGTCCACAGCAACATATCCTCTGCAACAATTTTATGCCAAAGTAAAATTAATATAACCCACAACTAGTGCTGAACTGTAAACACAGATGGTACAAATAAAATGACATCTCTAACCTTCCAACAGTTTACTGCCGGAAAACATGTCAAAAAATACAAGAAGGCAACACCCTTAGATAAAATGGCATCCAACTGAAACAGTAAGTACATATCCCATATAGTCTTATAATTTTTATCTCACAAAAATCTTCCTGCGAGGGCAACAGGAAGAAATAGATTGCGTCTTTAACTAAGACATCTGAATAAACGTTAAGAGAAAACTTCCAGCCTTGAAAAATATGCAGGTACACACGTTTCTCCCAAATATAACATTCTTTTTCCAGCATAAACAGCCTCATAAAAATTCTTCATGTGCGCAAACCCAATATCCAATATGCAACAGTAGGGACCCATACAACTGGACAGAAATAACCAGTTACAGGTAGTAAAATTGTTTCACCAATCTAGTCCTATCCTCAGCCAAAACAAGTTTTTCAGCACCAGCTTATACCAGTTTAACTGTGGGATGTGACCAAGTAAAGCGGACAACATCCTCCATCTTCCAGTTTTTTGATGATTCGTAAGAACACTAATCTTATCCTAAAACTTGCAGCTGCACATCATTAGTATCAACATAGTGCAACTGGTGTGAATATGCACTACTTTTGACAATAAACTACAGTTCTCTCTGTTAATTCATTCTTGAAACTTTAATCTCCGCAGATGCCTTTAGAAACAAGCATAGAAACAACATTCTTGAAGTTAATTATTCTTGAATCCCAAACTGATGTCTTTGAGACAATGATGTGATGTGAGATTTTTGTGTCAGAGAGAAAAGCTCAAGTTCAAGGTGACTATACTAACCCAGCTGCATACCTTTCTGCCAGCAAAACAGTTGTTGTTCTCACCTTATAAGCTACAGAAACAAATGTGAATAGTTATAATACAGCCTTCTTAAACAGTACTTCAAAACCTACTACATCTCCTGCAAAAATTGCCAAGAATGAAGTATTGAAAGTCATCTCAGTTTCTTCTTGTAAATAAATCATGACTTAACTAGATAAATAAAAACAGTTCACAAATAAAACCTCAGAAAAAGCAAGTGCAGAAGACAACAGCTTCATTTTCAATAACCATCTGCTGTCTACTAGTGCCATAATACTGCCTTTCAAGTAGCTTGTGTTTAAAATCTGCTTTTCTCTGAAAAGTTTCTGGGCTACTTTTTGCCAGTCACTCAAAGCTTTTACCTCAGTGATGGTATTTACCCATTTATAAATTTAGGCCAAAAGTGACTGGAAACAACATGCTGTTCCTCACCACTCCTTCCATATTCTTGATTCTTCTAATTGCATTCAGATTCTTGGTTTTACTAGTATAGAAAATGTAATGGAGAAGAAAAGGAAACTGCTCTCCTGGAAGAATTCTTAGTATCATAATAGCTCAAGAGTAGAAGGTCACATGCAAGTGTGAAAAGAAGGTGGGTTTTACTGACTGCACAATATCATTTTTCTGTTAGGAAAGCACATTGAAAACCCTTAAGTTTTCTGGTGATTTCATTGTGCTGAGACCAGCACAGTTCCCAAACCCATGACTCATTCCCATCCCAGCAAAAATATTGCTGGGAAGACAGAAGTTTTGTTTGTGATGAATTAATTCCTTTAGCATGTCTCAGTCATAAAAATACCAGGCTTCACTTTGTATGATGAAAATAAAGCATGACAGTCATACTCCTGCCTTATTCTTTTCTAAATACTATTCTGTTAAAATTGAAACAGTGGTAAATGTTCCCAACACCTGAACAACTTGTTTAGGAAAAACACCAATAAAGATTTGATTTCCCAGCTATGGTGTGTAAACATGTCTTACTTCTAAATATTCACAGTTCAGGCTTCAAAGTTTACTTCCATAGCTCTTATGCAGCAAAAACTATTAGCATTAGTTCCCTGTGACATAAAATTATACCAAGGCCCAAGTACAGCTTATTAACAGATAATAAAACTGAAAGAAGTATCTTTCAGCATTGTTCAGTTTGACATAAAATCTAAAAAGAGTGTTTTCATGTAGACAGTTTTGTTATTTAACTTATTTTTTAAGTCCTTCTCACTACACACTTGGATAACATAAGTGGAGTTAGGCTAACTTAAAGAGAAATAGCTCCTACATGAAGGTTGTTTTTTCCCTATGAAAATATTTTTGTCTAGCCCCAAATGCACAGAATCACAGTATCAGCCAGTTCAACAGAGACAAATTTACTTACGATGCACACCTGCATTCTCCTCCTGCACTCTGTCATCACCATATCCTCCTTTGCAGATGGCTAATTGTTTTCTAACACAAAACTTCCTCCTTCCTATCCGGTTTCTTTTGTAACACTACACTAAGGTGTATCTAATTTGCATTCCAGTGAAGAAAACCTGGCACTTCAAGACATTAATGGAAGCTAAGTACCCATACCTTCATGAAATCCTAGAAAAACATCTCCAAACACAATGTCAGAATCTCCCCCACTTTAAATAATTCTATTTATACTCAAATATATTGCATTCCATCTGTAGTTAATGGGATCTCTGGTCTTTACTCAATGTCCTAGATACTGTTCAATACCACAGAAGATCTTTCTCACAGCTTTCATACCGAGAGTAAGGAGAGACATGCATCCATGCAGCCAAAGTGTTAACAATCTGGAAAAAACCTACAACAGTTAACCAACAAATGTACGACTCTTCTCATCTACCTGGACTAAGACTATTAGGTCTGAGAAACTGATTAACTTGAGCTGGTGACATAAGAGTTTAGTACCACTGCATGATAGATGTAACCAGTTCCTTAGTAAACTTAGTTTATTTTTATATGAAAAGCCCCCCAGAACACCATAAGCACTTCCCTACCATTCCTAATTTTCTACTTCTGCAGCAAAGCAATCAACATGGAGCTGTTAAATTCAGGTCTGCTAAGGGCATCGTTAGCTATCTGATAAGATACAAAAGTTCAGAAGATAATTGCTAGAGGTCATTTGCATCATACCTAGTTCAATACACCAATACATTCATCAGCTGCTCACTGTCTAATAGCCAGAGAACTGCTGGGTTTAAACAAGTGATTCTGTCATATTCCCACAGCATTTTTCCCAATAAATTTGAGATTAATCTAGTTTCAGAGCCATTGAAAACACTATTACAATTATCTCACTTTTTTGTCTACTTTCTACTTTAAATTATGTAAATTGGCAAGCAAATTTCTCCCAACTGGAACACATGGCTGTGGTATAGTACAGAAAATACTCGCACAAAATAATTTGTTCAATTAGGTATTTTAATTTTACAGCTAAAACCTTATATAGGTTTTATCGGGACCTTGAGAAGCCTTACCAGCCCCTCCTAGTCTGCAAGAGCTGCCCACCTCCCTGCTCAGCCCAGGACCACCTCAGCCACCCAGGACCATCAGCCCCTGCCCCAGTGATGATGCAGCAGGGCTGGTCTCCAGCTCCCTACATCACAGCCCAGCCTCAGCCAGGCACCTATGCAAGCTTAACCAATCCGAGAAACAAGGAAGAGGGACTCAAAAACATCAGCAACTGTTTGCACAATGAACATCAATAACAGCTTGAACAAGCATGATGAGCAGCAAGCAGGATCCAAAGCCCATACTGATATCACACAGTTATTTCAAGTCTTACTGTGACAGGGAAAGGGAATAAAAAAAATGACTCGAGCATACAAAACTGATTTTTACTTTCAGGAAGTTTTAAGTAATAGACTGCAGATCACAAGAGAGATGACCATGGAAGCTACTAGTAAAGGGCAGCCAACCCATTAAGAGGAGAGAAGCACAAGAAAGGAAACAGACACAAGCTCCTAGCCACTCCTTGCACATGGTACTGTCTCCAATTTTGCAAGAGGCTGCCCAGCAGAGCAGTGGGAAGACAGATAGCATGCATCTGAAAGCCATACCAGCAAACCAGAGACTTTATGCTTATTCATGGTTAGCAAGGGCAGCAGGGACTTCAGAACTGCAGATGGAGATCTTCAGAGAGAGGGCTGTGAAACTTCTGCAGAACAATAGCAGCAGCCTGATTTGACTTTGACCTAGAAAGGCTACATCATCTCCTTTAGTCACTATGCCTCTTGTAGGCAAGAGCCTCAGTGCACAGAGCTGAAGTGACTAATGATGTTCTTTGAAATGCCCACCAGCATGTCAAGAACATAGTTCTTCTGACAATGCCTGAGCTGATATTTAGTGAGAAAGAAAAATGATACAAGCAATTCAAGTCTAATAACAGTACATTAAAAAACTGGTTCTCTGACATTGGCAAGAAATCAAAATTAGACAAAAAGCAAAAGACCTGCCAAGTCTTACCAGGTCTTCCACTCTAAGTCAAGACAACAAGATAACCACTTTAACAACAATGTGAGAGCCCAACATACCATACCAGTGTCAATAAAAATTCCTTCTTACTCAAACATGACATTTCATACATAATAGAAGTACCTGCTTGGGCTGCAATATGATCCTTATCTATATTTATCAACATCCTGCGGGGCGTAATTCCCTTTGTCCAGGGAAATTGTGAATGTTACACCCCTTGTGATGTTCAAGGTGGGGTTGGACAGAGCCTTCCGTGACACGGTTTAGTGCGAGATGTCCCTCCCCACAGCAGGGGGGTTGGAACTAGATGATCTTAAGGTCCTTTCCAACCCTAATTATTCTATGGTTCTATGATTCTATAATTCCATTCTAGCGAGAAGAAAAATGGACCACGCCAGAAAGAAAAGTTAGGCACAAAATGGTCTTGCTCCACAGTTCAATATGGCTCCCTTTCTACCTAGGTCAGCAACAGGCAGTCTTCTGAATGTTGGGGAGCCTCTAGTCTGTAAACTTAAATAAATTAAATAAATAAATAAATCCTTTAACACAAAGAATAAAAAGATTTCAAACAGACAGCATTGTTATTGTGTAAGTGAAATAGTGAAATGGACTTTTTAAATCATAGTTTTGAGCAAACTGTGTAGTTGTTCAAAAAGACTTAAAACCATCAGACATTGGCTACAAACTTCAACAGTTTAATTCTACCTCTCAAAATGCTGGCTATATATAACAGACTGGAACTTCACCCTGTACATATATGAGAAATTTTGAGGTCATTTAGGTGTACTTCAAAGGAATAATTATTTCCGACAGGTTTTCTCCATTTCTGGTTGGTGAATGAATGAAATTAAGAGCATTAACAAGTACTGATAAAACAAACTGATACTTCTTAGCCTTCTCTGGTGCATAAGGCAACATTCTGAGATCCGAAACAGAAAAGAGCAATAAAATATATATATATAAACTAACATCACTGCCAGGAAAACTATCAGTTAAGAATTACCAGTAGTAGAAGAACACCAAAAACAACAGCTCAACTTATTTCTGAGGACAGAACTAGAGAATGGGGAAGTTCTCATTCTGAAAGAAGTTCAATTCATATTGAAACTCAGATCTGGAAAGCACTTCAGAAGATTCAGACCCTCCTGGGGACAGCTTCAGCACACATCTACAAAAGGCATTTCTCTAAGCAGCTTTTAATGCCACCCAAAGGTAACCTCCTTCTAGAGGTATTTTTTCCCTTGGGAGATGAAATCAGGAAATATCAGTCATAGATCTGTCTAAACCAAAGGAAACTCATCATGTCATACATATAAGACATAAAAGGGAACAAGCCATTCCTTGGCTTGTTTTAATATCCTTTTATCCTAATTACTACTCATGTTATTTATACCACTCAAGCTTCAGCTGCTTCTGCATAATAGCTCAAACTCACCAACACTTCCAATGCACAGAAGTTTCTTTAAAAGCAGCAATAAAACCAATAGTCTGACTTTCTAGAACCGAAAA
Source organism: Bolborhynchus lineola (assembly GCA_025448015.1). NCBI lineage: Eukaryota > Metazoa > Chordata > Aves > Psittaciformes > Psittacidae > Bolborhynchus > Bolborhynchus lineola. The sequence continues at coordinate 14,806 of JAOEHX010039019.1, read as the reverse complement.
CTACTGTCCATGTGCTGATGTAAAAAAATAGGTTGAACAGTGTTACGAAGAAATACAGATCTCAACCTTGTAAACCCAAATTAAAAAAAAAAAAAAAAACCCACAAAAAAACCTTTCTGTTTAGTACGTTACGATCTTGTCCTCTAGCATTGGACAGATCAAAACGCTAGACATCCGTTTGTAATAGTTTCAGAACATACAGCTCATGTTTGACAAATACACGTGCTGTTTGCACCACACAATTACACCGCTCCACCAAGCATTCCTCTGCTACATGAGCATTCTGTATTGCACATTAGGTCCATGCTCATGCTTGTGACACATCAGCATGAGGTAATTGCCGTGCTTATGTGTAGGATAAAGGTGCTCAACAGGCTCAAAGGTCACATGCATCCATGCTGGAATAGCTACGCACTTTAGCAGCAAGCAGTAATGGTATGCTGCACGAACTATAAATGGTGACGCTGACAAGTGTTATAAAACAAACTCCTTTCCAGCTGATAGAGATCCCACAAACTCATTAAAAGCAAAGCAAGAGGATTAATACAATCTACAAGCAATTGGACAAAATCTGTGCATATTTAAAAGGATTTGAAAATTCTTTTATACTGAAGTTGCCATTTTCACTTGACTAAAACTGCGCAGTGAGAGCCATCAAGCATGCAAAAAGAGGAGGTCAGAGAGACGGTTAAATCATACTCGTAGAGAGAGGCTAAGTGAAGCATTAAATGAACCTGATCACTCTCCAGTGACAGCTGAAATCAAATAAAAACCTAAGATTCTAATTCATATTGATTTTTTCCTTATGGTTAAAAATTTCTTCAAACACAAATTACATGCATTCCTTCAGTTCAAAGTTTCTGCCCTCTAGCAAGTAAGTTCCAGACAGAAACCGCCAGTTTTCCTTCTTTTCCAAAATCAGCCTTAGACTGAACAAAATTTCTGGTATGATGAAACATGCTCACTAAGTACAAAGGAGAAACAACCATATAATAGTCAATGTAATGTAACCTCCTTTCAATTCCTTGTGAATTACTGAGTACAAGAACTAACTATCTTGAAGAACAGCAAAGAAAAATCATTAAAAAGCATCCTTAAATTGTATGAAAATGCAAGGTGCCAGTTAACATCACAGTCACACAAAACAAAAAGGTCATCTTTGAGCAGAGAGCACAGCTCCCTACCTCCTCCCTTAAGACAAAGCAGTAAAAGATACTATGAACATCACCAAGAAAGTTTAATCTTTACATAATTATTAGTAATTCTGTTACAAGTAAACAAACAGACACAAACTGAAAGCATACTGAAATAGAACACTAGATTTGGAAGTTCACATTCATAATTAGTATCCTTCTGCCATCCCACAGAGATTTCCCTCATCCCATTTTTATTTCTGAGACACAAGAATTTTTCACATATGATCACACAATCATGGAATAGTTAGGGCTGGAAAGGTTCTTAAGATAATTAGAACCAACCGCCTGCCATGATGATTACAGAGGGGTTACATCTCCAGCATACTCACTCTACTAAGCCAGTAAGAAGAAAAAAAAGGGGAGGGTAGGGGTTGGAGGCAAACAAGAGAAAACTTGTAAGCCCAAACTTCCAAACTGCTCTTTCTCATTCTGACATAATGACAGTATCCATAGGGAAACATTCCCTTACTCCTCCTGATGTATTTCAAAATGCCCCTTCTTCGGTTACTTTCACAAACTTGTTTTGCCAAATTGTAAATATATAGAGAAATTACTGTGGCCGTTAGTGGAAAACAGTGGGCAAATGGATGTTCTTCAGCTACTCTGAATCTAGTATATAGAAAATACGGAGAAAAGAGTACCCTTTCTTTTTCCATAAGATGAGGAAGATATCTGCATTAACAGTGAAGTCCAGAATGAAGAGCAGCTCACAGAAATAATCTGCATTAGGCAACTAGCACTGGCATTATGCAGATTCAGTACGACATGGATGCTAGTCTTTCAAAACTTAATAATGAGCTCAAATCACTAAACAGGATTGACACCTACTGACTTTCAGATTTAAAAAATGCTTGCAATGAAGCATTGGTCCCCTTTTTTAGAGAACCTTTTCCTCAGTGTCTCGCTGTTGCACACATTAACAGCGTTAATTCCTCTACAAGAGGAACCACAACCTCCACCTCAGAAAGTAGGGAGGAGAAATCATGCAACTAACTTTATCAGTATAGTCATAATTCTATTGTCTGCCAGGAACTGTCTCTCAGAAGTTACTGCAATTGCTCTTTTTATTATGTAGATTAAGAAAAATGTTTGTCTCCATGCTAAATCAGCACCAGCATCCTTTAACATTATTATGTTAATTCAGACAAAAGGAAAAGGCTTTCTTGCCATTGTACTTCATTCTGTTCAATACATTCTCTCCAACTCAGTCAAGCTGTAACTCCTGTCCTGTACTTACTGTTTGGATATACTTCTAAGGAACGTACTGAGCAATTCAAATCCCCAGTTTTCAGTCCACAACCTGAACACAGAAATTGTTTTAGCTGATACAGGAGATTAATTTATCAAATCCCCCAATTTATGGATCTTTAGTACATAACTTGGGAGGGAGAGGGAGAACACTATGCAGGTAGTATAGAAGAAAAGCAAACAGAAGTTAAATGTTGGATACAAATGCCATACCCCTGGAACATTACCACTCTGATCCATGTATATCTGTATGTACTGGCTTTTTGGATGTGCTCCCTGAATATGAAAAGGTAACAAAGAAGTGCACTTCTCACATAACTTAAATGCTTAAGAATGCTTAAGCTAACAAGGTCTTACTATTTCTTCCAATAGTCCTAGTAGACTACACTTTGAATACATCAAAACCAAGAACCATAAATCCATCTTGTCTGAAGAACAAAATGTGTTTGGGTGATAAAGCAATCTATGACAGTTTTATTAAAATGCCCTCATTGCTGTTATTCAGTAACCCACTTTCAACAGGAACCATAATTACCTTCTTTTCATAGAATCACAGAATAGTTAGGGTTGGAAAGGAACTTAAAATCATGACATTCCAACCCCCCCCTCCCATGGGCAGGGACACCTCACACTTAACCATGTCACCAAAGGCTCTATCCAACCTGGACAACTGTTTGGATTAGATAGATGGGATATAAGGAGGAAGTTCTTTACTGCAAGGGTGGTGAGGCACTGGAATGGGTTGCCCAGAGAAGTAACGGCTGCCCCATCCCTGGCAGTGTCCAAGGCTAGGCTAGACAGGGCTTTGAGGAACTTGGTCCAGTGGAAGAAAGGGGCTGGAACTGAATGATCTTTAAGGCCCATTCCAACCCAAACCATTCTGTGGCTGAGCCCTGCTCTCTGGCTATACCATTACTCTGCCAGCAGATTATGGGGTTTTTTTCATACACTGCTGTCAAATAGAGTCAACACGGACTCTCAAGCTCTCACAGGCAGGCTGCCCAATTCTCTCCTCTCTTATGCTGTAAAGATGACGCTAGCCATCTTTTAGACACGGAGAGAAAGAACTAGGTCTTTCAGAAACCACTGGGTTTCTCTGCCTTCTGTTAGGACTTAACCTTCTCAGGATCTTTTCCAGTAGCCAAAAGCCAGCTTGTATAGCTGTGTTCACACTGAGAAACACAGTGCTTTCAGTGTGCCAGCACATTTGGTGCCTCACAACTTTACTCCGAGCACCTGTGAGTCAGCCTAAAATAAAGGACAAATGTTTCCTGAGCATTCAAATGCATGTGGTATTCCTTCAAGTCTCTGAATATATGTTAACTACTTCAAAGTATTTCATATCTGGTAAGTCCAAGGTACAAACACCTGAAGAAGGCATAAATAGAAACTCAAATTCCTACTCACCTAATCACTGCCAACAAGTTCCCGCTCTTCTATTCTCAAAGCAGGTAGCCTTGTTAAATAAACTATGCAAATAAGATTCGGAATCAAACCCAAATGTTTACTGCCCTTTAGCTGTCTTTGCTGCCACACAATAGAATTAGTTACTGCTCTGGTGTCTTTTCACACTGCAATAAGAACAATTCACAGCTAGTATTTCCTTGTAAGCAGCTCTACAGCTGCCTTCCTCAGAAACACAATTCTCTCCTCTGTCTCCTCTGTTCATTTCTGAAAGAAAAGAAAAATGGCCCCGTTACAATACAGTGGTAAGGTTAGAGAGCTGTAAGAATGTATGCTGGAGTAAAAAGGAAAACCGTTTTAAACCAACTAGAAATTTGTCCTAAAATTGTTAAAGATTTGGGTAACTGTTACTAACATTCTTTCGTGATCAGTACTTTTCACTACAATGTGCATGGTATTCCACACTTTGTTAAACATCAAGGGTTTGCATGTTTTTGCTAGTAGCTTAACACTTTTCTTTCTTCAAGGTCTTCTCCATTTAATATTAAACTTCCACACTAATCAGCCACAACTTGAGTAGGCATCCTGCTGCAAATACAGTGTTTTTAACCACTTGCACCCATCACACCCAAGTGAAATTTGGTAAAGGGACAGAACAAGAGATAAAAGAAAATCAATCCAACTACATGACACCAGAAGGAAAACTGAGGAGAAAAGATGAAAAGGAAAGGAAGGGAAGTCCTATTAATCTTCATATGAAGACAAGCATGCAACACTCAGGCAACTGGAAAAGTCAGCATCTATAAAGCAAGAGCCATGAGTGCAGGCATACAGCACGACACAAATACTGTTTTCAGAACTTCTCACAAGGCTGTAATTTCATTTTTACAAGGATACCAATTTATCAAAAGATACATCATTATGAAAACAGCGTCTAAATCAACAATAAAGATTTTGATATCAAGGACAGAGTTAAGTGTATTCTGTACTTTCAGCTACTACGCCGAGTGATGTTTCATTCTTTCTTCATACAGCAATCTTTTGTATGGCCATCTGCACAGCAAGTGAAGAAAGCAAGAGATGTTTTTCACATAAAGATGATACCAGGAAAAGTGTGGGTATAGCCCTAATAGCCAGATGCATACTTTGAATTCTTTGCAACTCATTATTTTTAGTTGCTCACTCAGCTTGACAATTCTAGCATCATTTATGTACTTGAGAGAGACTTCTTTCCTACAGTAAGCAAATAATTTCATAGAGACCCTACAGAGAATTTCAAGATTTCCATCTGCAATCCAACAAGGATCTACTGTTAACAGACCTTCCAAATACCTTCCAAGAAATGTTTTGGGTTTGGTTTTTTTTTTCCCCTTAACTGCCCATTCAATCCAAAGACAAACAGAAATATTTATTATACCAACACAGTGGACCAATAATTACATCATCTACTAGGATTCTTATTACCAACCCAAAATCTAATAGCTCTCAGACCACTTCCATTCTAAGTCTTCTGTGTACTGGAAATAAGATGAAGCTCTGCAAACAGACCACTGGTTTTATTCAGCTTCATATTCTATATAAGAGCATATTTTTTACAGATAGTTGAAGTTAAGACAATTCATACTCAAGTTCTACTCTTCAAACTAATATTAAATAAAAACAGCACATTATGGATATGCAAAGTTACAAGTTCATCTCTTAAAAAGCACAGATCTCAGATATAGGTAAATGTCTAATTAATTTATAAATTACATATACTAAAATTAATCCTAAACAAATTCAAAGAAGCACAATAGGAAATTCAGAAGTGTGATAGAGATATTATCATTTAAAGTGCTCAGATTTTTTAGAAAAAGGAAAAACAGACAACCAGAAGAAGAAGCAGCCCTTCAATGTCCAGTATGTTTATTCAGGTAATCCTACAGTGAAATCAATTGCTCCTTGCAGTGAAAGATTAAAAGATAGCTGTCAGATCCATTTCTCTTGCCTTTGAATGTACATTGCTCCAATTTTCAGCTTTATTACATGCAGAATACTCTGCACAGTATATATGTATTAGGCATACCAGAAGCTAACTCTGAGACTCTCTCATAATTGTCTTTTTCTTCTTTTTAGTGACCATTCAGCACTGACACAGCTTCTTTTGCTTCAGTTCCATGACAGCATAAGGATAACCATTTAGTCACCCAATATAATTCCGTTATTTATTCAAACCACACTTTCTCCAGCTTTTCATTTTGGGATTTTCTGGAGCACGTCATCCAGTTCTGCTAAATCAAAAGCATTCACTCCTAAAAGCCATTATTTACTCAATGTGTGTGAAATATTTCACATCCTCCTGTCACAGAGTATAATGACGTATCTGGAAAGACCCAGAACATACCACAGTGGCATTTACCAAACACTTACCTTCATCCCTTATTATCAGTAAACCTTATAATTTCATTTAAAGTATGCAACTCCCAAAAATGATGGAAAAAACTTTGTGAAAGGGAAGACAACTGGGAAGTAGAGAGAAATGGAAGATAGAAAGGAAATGTCACATCTTACTCTCCTGAAAATATATCTTGTTTTCAAGACAAGCTGCTGATTATTTAGATAAGGAAACAAGAAAACATAGAAAGGGGAAAACTAACCTGTCAGTGGAGGAAATCAAACATTGATCAAATTTTTTTGTCCAAAGAAAAGGAAGTTAATGTTTAAGGTGAGGCACAGCAAGGAAATACACACCTGCTAAGTCCTTTCAGAAGCTCCAGGGAACTGTAGGTGAGGTTTGAAAGAGAACAGTCTGATGATTAAAGATACATAGAGGATGATAATACAAAAAATTATTAAAATTGCCAAAAAGACAAAATTATAAACGCAGAAAATATAGAGAGAGATTGCAGTAACACAGAGGGACCAGGTCATGGCAATAACCCTTGTTGGAGGAAGGCAGCGGAACCAGTGCTACTGGTTCATTAACCAGATGAACACCTCCAACAGCTTCCACACCTCAGTGTTAAGAAAGCTACTAACCGCACCTCTCCATCTTTCAGCGCATTGAAATCTCACTTCGTCCCATCTCAGACATGTCTATAGAGGGGCTGCTACACTTATCATAAGTCCTATCTCTTTTCCATTTTCAGAAGAGTTTATTCAGAACAGCTTATTGCAATACCTTCATCACTTTTTGGGTTCCACTTTTCCTACTCCTATTACCCTGTCCCTTCTCCTCTCCTCCTTCTCTCTCCCACCCTCCACAGTATCTCACTGAATGATTAAAAAGGATTTTTCTACTATTGCCAGCAAAATTACATATTTACACCCCTTTCAGAAGAACAAGGTTCCCTTTCAAAGCCATAATGCATACAAGTTGTCACCTCCATCCCATACCACCCTTTTGGAAAAGGGAAGGCAAGGGGAAAAATGTGCATATGATAAGACAAAAATGACTATGAGAACTCATGTCAAAGCCGGGGACATCCTGAAGTTCAGACAAGCCTGTGTTGTAAGAATATGAAATAAATCCACATAATGGAGGGAACATACAGAAAGCTAACCCTGGATTTATGGCTTTGTCACCAGCAGGAAGTGCACAAATGCGCACATGTAACTGGCTGCCAAACCAGGTCCCTGTCAAACACTCAGACACTACCCCTTCACATGACTTGCACTGCTCCACCTGTGAAAATTCATTTCCTTCTGCTGCAGAGACAGGGTATATGTAAAAAACTATGTCAGACTACAGAGCAAGATACAACAGATCCACAAAGACAGAGGCAGAAAATGTAATAGTCCATATACATCATTGCCTATTTTACTCTAGAAACATAAGTAACTGTTCTTTACAAACTGGAAAGGGGAAGAAGTTGGTGTCACCCACTGGGCAAGATTCTCCATGGCATAAATCTACCAATTCAAATACCAAGGGACTTCAAATGCACACAGAGTTAATTTCACATGTTCTACTGAATTGCTTAAAAGGTTAAAATAATGTTTGATACACTGGCAATCTATATATAAAAGCGGAAACAGAAAGATGTAGTATCATCACAGTTTTACCACTGACATACATGACCTTAAACAATTCACTTGAGGTAATCTACTTCAACAGCAAATGAGGGTTCACCACACCCAGCTCATGAATGTATGAGAGAGCTTGGCACCCAGTTAACACTTGTGGGACCTTGGCTGTTAGGTGCTGCTGAACACCAGGTCAGTTGCACCACTTCTGAGAGGGGGCTGGAAGGAAGCCTCACTTCACACCCAAATTTGTAACTGGGTTACCAGCAAAGACAGCCCACTCCTGCACTTTTCCCAGCAACTAAATGGAATACAAAGAGCAAATCCCAAAACATACAGTTAGCTTTTAAATAAAAAACAAGACTTCTTTCACATACACACAAAGTCAGTATTTAAAGTTTCTCCAAGGCTTCAAATAAGTGACTTGAAGACACCAACTATAATCGTTTCAAACAAGCACCTAATCACAAGCTATTTCAGCATCTTGACTATATACTGTTTCACGAGCTTCTGCAGAGGACAAGCATGAAATGTAAACAAGTGTCTGACACCACTGGAGAATTCCCAGTTTTATTTAACCCAACGTCCAGAAAACTGAGTCAGGGCCCTAATAAATGAGCAGCAGGGAAGCAGAAGCAGACTTGCAGACAGGTTCTTATCACGCACACACACACCCCAAGTCACAAAGTAGAAGCAGATCTGCAAACGTGTTATCACCCCCCTCCCAAGTCACAATGCAGAAGCACTGTTACTGCACTATAAAAACAGCATTAAACCTTACCTCAGTCCATATCTGCATGCTCTTATGCATGAGTAGTCATTTCTTAAGGAGACTGAATTAGAAGATTTACACGCAACTAACTAGAATTAGGATTGGGCCCACAGACATCTGGAACCATGAAAAAGGGACTGTACAAGCCTCATCATAAGCACTTACTCCCCCACCCCAAAATATTACTGTTTTTTTCACACAAGAGACACCAAAAGGCTTATTTTACATGACAGAACTAAGCCCAGTATGTATGTGTGTGCACACATTATATAAAAATATATTTAGATATATGTCATGGGTTCAGCAGTAGCAGTCATTTTTCTCTTTCTTGGTAGCTGGTGCAGCACTATGGTTTTGACTTTCAGCCTGGGAACAGCACTGCTAACACCAATGTTTATAGTTACTGCATAGAATGTTTAGTCCGACCAAGGGCTTTCTGAGTCTTATGCTCTGCCAGGGGGGAGGGGAAGCTGGGAGGAAGCAGAAATAAGACATCTGACCCAAACTGATCATTCCATGTCACAGCACGTCATGCCCAGGATGTAAAAACTGGGGGCAGGAAACCAGAGGACTTAGTACATGGCTCTGTTGTCAGGTGGTGAGGAGTTGTATTCTCTTCCCTTGTATTTCCCTGGTCATTATTATTATTGGTGGTAGCAGTAGTGATTTGTGTTATACTTTAGTTACACGACTGTTCTTTTCTCAGCGGGTGAGAGTTACATACTCTTGTTTCTTCCCTCCATTCCAACCCCCCCCCCCGGAGTTGGGGGGAAGAAGGAGGGGGGAGTGAGTGAGCAAACTGCGTGAGTTATGGCTTAAACCACGACAATACCCAGACTTTTTTCTTTTATGGAGAAAAGTAAATTAAATCAAGGCATTTCTTAACTGACAGATGTTATCTTTGAAGTTTTCTTTTTAGGAAATCTAAAAAGCTACAAGAGACTAAAAATTTTAATGACATACTTCTTGTCCCCTAAATTGTCAAACAACTTAACAGAACCTGAAACTAGCCTTCTTCTACGTAATTCTTCTGGGCATCTGAAGATGCCCTACACATAGCTCATATCTTGACCAAAGGATAGGCATTTTTTTTCTTATTCGTTTAAGAGCTAGCTTATCAATAGTCTATCAGATAACCATTTTGACTAAAACATCATATTGGACACAGATTTCAAGATGGCAAGTGTTGTATTTGCAATTGCATCGAGGCATTAAAAGTAAGTTACAAGTCCCAGATTCATCCTGAGAAACTTCACAGATCAATGAATTATCTTACCTTCACAAAGCTTTCTCAAGGGACACCACAAGCAACTAAGCCCCTGGGCTAAGGATAATGCAGTACTGCCTTGGTAGAGTTGGGGCATGCAGGGACAGTGGTGTGCTATGTGTAAATGGGACATAACCCAATAGACATAGCTCGCATCATCTAACATGGAACAGTCACAAAATGGTATTGCCTTATTCACAACTCACATAAAAGCTATTTCATGCTTTTCAATAGTGCTTATTGAAGTAACATCATTACTATTTTGTGAAACAATAGAATGCTCCAATTCATGCCCTCAAGGCTTCAAATTCCTTCCACTGACTAGACAGGAAATGTGGACACCTCAGGTCAGGGGGTAATCAGGTGCCTGAAGTTGACAGCATCAACTCACAACTCAGTCAATGCAAGGCCTGACAGAAAAAACTAGTTTTAAGCCCAGACTGAACCACAATGCAATTTGTGTCTAACTGCACATTAATTAACAGTTTTGTAAGATACAACTGACACCATAAGAAAAAACTTAATCTTAGGTTTGGGTATTTCAAGAATAGATTATGCACTGTAACTATAGCCTTAGCATCTGAAAAACACAAGTCACCTATTCCCATAATTACATATTAAAGGAAACCTTCTTAAATACACAGCAGATGGTAAAGTAAAGCAACTCCATGGGACAAAGCATGACTAACTGCTCTGTTCAAGTCCCAGCGATGACAACTACAGGCTTTTCTTTAATTTCCATAGGAATTAAATTAGGTCAGAATCTTAACAACATGAATTTCTGTATGTATATTTCAGGCCCCGGTAAACTGAAAGTGGTCTGATACCCTACCTTAAAAAAAAACTTCAGCCTCTGGCTACCAGAACATAGCCAAACTAGTTTGTCACCCAGAAAAAATATTAAAAACATGTAAATAATCAGTCTTGGCTGCATTTTTCAAATACAGATCATACTGCATTACCAGTGATGTGGAAAGTATCCAGCACTCTGTATACTGTTGAATCATTCTTTGCTTCTCTGACAGTCACTTCTAAACAGCTGCAAATACATACAGGCTGCAGTAAAACAGATGTTTCCAGGAGTTAAATGAACAATTGACACAATTTCAGTTCTCTTAAGTTGCAGTTTTACTAAAATCATACAAGAATAATCCTTTCTCAAAACATACTGAAAGCACGTTTATACTGAAACTGAACTTCTGTACTGATGAAGACAAAAAAACTTTAGGCATAATTTAAGATGGCTGAGCAAAGGTCCCCATTTAAGGTAGCTGAGAAAATATAAGTTGGGAAAATTTCAGCTGTAGTAACCAAGAAATCCATTCCACCTGTGAATGCCACTCTGACCTCACTTAGCTGTCTGCCAGCTGCTTACAAAAACAAAGACCAACAAGACAAAACCTCCTATGTTTGATATCCCCTCTTAATTAGTGAGCATCTAAATTTACAAGCCACAATTTCCTTTCTACCTCTCTCAAAACAAACAAAAAAGCTAATCTTGACACATTTCTCCTAAAGAAAAAGGTGTGCCAGAAGTGAAAAAAGGACCTCCAGGTCACATCCAACCTCCGCTGCTCTGTAACTTGATGACCTTCTAGGGTTTTCTATTTTAAAGTCAGATTGCTTTGTTCAGGCAATCACTTTGGTGCAAATTAAGATTTTAAAATGCCAAAACTAAACTGTCAATTCTGAGTTTCAACACCTACCTTTAAGTCTGTCCATCAGAGGCTAAGGGCAGCTGAATACAAGTTCTTTTGTTGGTCTCTTCCAATGGAAAGATACCAGGTATTTTTTTGTCTCTCTGCATCCCATAACTTGCATTCAGTGAAGGAAAGTATCAGAGGCCACAGGCACAGAGCCCACTTGCAGTGGCTGCCTATCAGCAAGGAACTGATGGCCACCAGGAAGCCTGCGAGAAATTTCTTTGCATTGCCAGAATGGCAATGTGATCAACCACTGCCAGACCAGTATTACTTTATTAGAGTGAGCTCCCGATTGTTCATTTATTTTCTTGAGCTTGTATGGCAGGCTCCTCACACTACAGTAAAGTGTCCAAATGTTCTGATATGCACAGAGATTAGTGACTTGTCTGCTAGCACCTTTGTGATTTTAATATAAACGTTTTGGTTAGTTTTGTGGGGTAGGAATTTGTTTACTGTAGGTTAACAGCTCTACCCTTTAACAGTATGCACTTTATTATCTTGTAGGACTCTTGAGTTGGGGCCTTGGTCTTTCAAGCCGCATACACTGGAGAAGGGATGGATTCTCAGTGATGTGCTCCGCTTGTGCCTGGCAATGCAAAGAAAACTCTTACCGGTTTCATGGTGGCCATATGCACTGTTTTCCAGATTCAGCATTTCACAGGACTTTATTTGTATTAAACCGAAGTCATTTTAGCCTGTATAGTTAGAAACCCGCATTCTTTTAAAAATGGTATTTTTAAGCTAATATGTATCTTTAACAAGAACTGTACAAACACAAGAAGTACCTATCAATAAATTCATCTCATTTAAGAAGTGATCATCCAGTATAAGTAAGTAGTCTGCAATAGTGTAATGAAAACTATTCACCTGGGGGGAAGGAGGGGGAGGAGTAGGGGGAAAGGGATCAAGGACACCAAACCTTCATATTAAGCATTTTATAAATAGCTTATTTTTTGTACTATTCTGTCTAAAAATCCCACATGCACACAAGAATAAAGTGATCTGAATATATAGTTGGATAAAAAACATAAAACACTTCTCTTCGGGCCTTTTATAGCACACATTATTGTCTTATCATCACACATCCCTCACTCTAGATGTTCACATCCAATTCATGAGGGCCACTCAAAGACTTCAAGATACATGAAATGGAGATGACAAATCTTCAAGTGTGCAAGTTAAAAACAACCTCAGTCCTCACAGCAAACACTCTTACTCAGGGGTAAAACACCCCTTACTTCCCACAGCACAATTCCTTACACACCTTCTACTTGGGAATTCCTTCATCTGCAGAAGCTGTCAAAACATGGTGATCAGGCTAACTTCCAAAATAGTGCTTTCTCTCCATTATAAAAATGTCACAGTCTTTTTATTTTCACTGATTTATCTTACTGCATCTTTAAAGAGGCCACAGAACTTTCAAGGCATATCCTTAAAGAAAACCAAGAGTATGCACAAGGGAAATTAGTGCGGCGTGACTACACCATAACTGCATTCCCTCAGGCAGAAAGGCCCTGTAACATTTCACTGAAAGAGACCTTTTTCAAGTAATCTATCAAGCAGACTACCATCAACCCCACAGGGGATCCTTCTTCCCAGGGACAAGAAACTACAAAACTGTATTTCATTGGGCAGGGGTAGAGAGGAGGGGCTGGGGGGGAGGCAAAGGTACATCGTAACTCACCATTACTCACACTCAAACTTTCGCAAGTATTTCTTTCATGTCCATTACTTCAAAACCCACCATGCTTGGAGTTCTAAGGGATCATTAATTAAAGTATCTAACTGCACTTCCAGAACAATTCAGGAGCTAAAGGGTGCTCAGAAATTACAGATGTGAATAAGAAACCTAGGAATTGCTAACTCTGTGCATCACCACTGAGGTACGACTTCCCTGCCCTATGCTATTTCCTCTCTTCTACAAGAGATGGGAGGTCACAGACTTCTACAGTTCAATACTGCAGCTTTGATTAGATTTCATAATCAAAAGAGAATCAATATACCATATTGCCATCTTCCTCACATGATGGAAAAGGCTAAGGTTCAGCCTGCCTCAGAAACGTTAAGCAGGAAGAGATAACGGATGATCCCCATCACATGAGCAACAACTCTCAAAACTCTTCGAGAGGTGTCATGGGTCTGTGCTGCCTGTTCAAGCAATGAAACACAGTAACACTAGTTCTGACTCACAAAAGGATAAGAGCCAAGCTGAACACATCCTAAAAGCCAGCTTATGTTTAGAGAAAGACAGAAGGATTTGCCAAGTGATGCAATTCTTAAAATAGAAACTCTCCCGATTGACAGAGGGCAAAATAAGATTAAAAAAAAAAAAAAAAAAAAAAAAGAGTAACACGTTTCTCAAAATAATGGGAAATATTCCCTTCAACTTCAGAAGCACCACAGCAATACAAGAGGATAGAGATAACAGATCCTGCGAGTTCTACTTTTCCATTCGCTGGTTCTGAGGGGAGGCAAAGACAGGTAAGGCAAGGAAAGCAGCGATGGTCGTTTCGCTGGATCGTCAAGGTTACTCCTAAAACACAGCGCTGGAGGGACACCAGCGGATCCGCTTAACCTACGCCAGCCGGTTTTGCGCTGCTCTTCACCACACGGAGAATCTCCACAAGGAACGACGGGAGAGCCACCGCTCCCGGGCGGCAACAGCGGCCCCGGCACCGCGCAGGGCACTGAGCCGGTGTCGGAGAGGAGCCTCCTGCTGTGGGGCGACCATAGGGCCGGTTCCCCCCCGCCGCCCCGCTCCGACGGCTTCCGACGGCGAGCCGGCGAGGACTGCACTGTCAGGAGCACCGCTCGCCTCAGCCCAGCTCCGCAGGCTCCGCAGGCGGCCGCCCCGCCCGGCAACAGCCGCCTCCCCTCGAGGACGCAGCCCCTACCCGACACTCCCGGGGCGCCCAGTGCACTCCCGGCACCGGGGGGACGCCGCTGCGGAGTTAAGCGTTAACTCCCTACCCTCGTCCTCAGGGGGCTTCTCCCGCGGACGCCGCTGCAGCAGAGAGCCCCAACGGGGTGGGCGCGGCGCCGTCGCCCAGGGAGCCAGTGCTCCACCGAGCGCAGCCCCTCTGCCCGCACCACGGCGACCCGCGGCACGGCGGCTACCACGTCGCACCTACCTTTCTGCCGGCTGTGCTCCTCTGCTGGCCGCAGCGCTGCGCGGAACCCGCGCGGAGCGCAGCACTGTGCCGTACCCCTC